>JBBPBX010043288.1:0-27986 GCA_038048925.1 Garcialebias charrua | reverse complement strand
GCGAACAGGTCACAGTGATCGACTCGTGTCAGAGCGAGCAGGTCACAGTGATCGACTCGTGTCAGAGCGAGCAGGTCACAGTGATCGCCTCCTGTCAGAGCGAGCAGGTCACAGTGATCGACTCGTGTCAGAGCGAGCAGGTCACAGTGATCGCCTCGTGTCAGAGCGAGCAGGTCACAGTGATCGACTCGTGTCAGAGCGAGCAGGTCACAGTGATCGACTCGTGTCAGAGCGAGCAGGTCACAGTGATCGACTCGTGTCAGAGCGAGCAGGTCACAGTGATCGACTCCTGTCAGAGCGAGCAGGTCACAGTGATCGACTCGTGTCAGAGCGAGCAGGTCACAGTGATCGACTCGTGTCAGAGCGAGCAGGTCACAGTGATCGACTCCTGTCAGAGCGAGCAGGTCACAGTGATCGACTCGTGTCAGAGCGAGCAGGTCACAGTGATCGACTCGTGTCAGAGCGAGCAGGTCACAGTGATCGACTCCTGTCAGAGCGAGCAGGTCACAGTGATCGACTCGTGTCAGAGCGAGCAGGTCACAGTGATCGACTCGTGTCAGAGCGAGCAGGTCACAGTGATCGACTCGTGTCAGAGCGAGCAGGTCACAGTGATCGACTCCTGTCAGAGCGAGCAGGTCACAGTGATCGACTCGTGTCAGAGCGAGCAGGTCACAGTGATCGACTCCTGTCAGAGCGAGCAGGTCACAGTGATCGACTCCTGTCAGAGCGAGCAGGTCACAGTGATCGACTCCTGTCAGAGCGAGCAGGTCACAGTGATCGACTCGTGTCAGAGCGAGCAGGTCACAGTGATCGACTCGTGTCAGAGCGAGCAGGTCACAGTGATCGACTCCTGTCAGAGCGAGCAGGTCACAGTGATCGACTCGTGTCAGAGCGAGCAGGTCACAGTGATCGACTCGTGTCAGAGCGAGCAGGTCACAGTGATCGACTCGTGTCAGAGCGAGCAGGTCACAGTGATCGACTCCTGTCAGAGCGAGCAGGTCACAGTGATCGACTCGTGTCAGAGCGAGCAGGTCACAGTGATCGACTCGTGTCAGAGCGAGCAGGTCACAGTGATCGACTCGTGTCAGAGCGAGCAGGTCACAGTGATCGACTCGTGTCAGAGCGAGCAGGTCACAGTGATCGACTCCTGTCAGAGCGAGCAGGTCACAGTGATCGACTCGTGTCAGAGCGAGCAGGTCACAGTGATCGACTCGTGTCAGAGCGAGCAGGTCACAGTGATCGACTCCTGTCAGAGCGAGCAGGTCACAGTGATCGACTCCTGTCAGAGCGAGCAGGTCACAGTGATCGACTCGTGTCAGAGCGAGCAGGTCACAGTGATCGACTCGTGTCAGAGCGAGCAGGTCACAGTGATCGACTCGTGTCAGAGCGAGCAGGTCACAGTGATCGACTCGTGTCAGAGCGAGCAGGTCACAGTGATCGACTCCTGTCAGAGCGAGCAGGTCACAGTGATCGACTCGTGTCAGAGCGAGCAGGTCACAGTGATCGACTCGTGTCAGAGCGAGCAGGTCACAGTGATCGACTCGTGTCAGAGCGAGCAGGTCACAGTGATCGACTCGTGTCAGAGCGAGCAGGTCACAGTGATCGACTCCTGTCAGAGCGAGCAGGTCACAGTGATCGACTCCTGTCAGAGCGAGCAGGTCACAGTGATCGACTCGTGTCAGAGCGAGCAGGTCACAGTGATCGACTCGTGTCAGAGCGAGCAGGTCACAGTGATCGACTCGTGTCAGAGCGAGCAGGTCACAGTGATCGACTCGTGTCAGAGCGAGCAGGTCACAGTGATCGACTCGTGTCAGAGCGAGCAGGTCACAGTGATCGACTCCTGTCAGAGCGAGCAGGTCACAGTGATCGACTCGTGTCAGAGCGAGCAGGTCACAGTGATCGACTCCTGTCAGAGCGAGCAGGTCACAGTGATCGACTCGTGTCAGAGCGAGCAGGTCACAGTGATCGACTCGTGTCAGAGCGAGCAGGTCACAGTGATCGACTCCTGTCAGAGCGAGCAGGTCACAGTGATCGACTCGTGTCAGAGCGAGCAGGTCACAGTGATCGACTCCTGTCAGAGCGAGCAGGTCACAGTGATCGACTCGTGTCAGAGCGAGCAGGTCACAGTGATCGACTCCTGTCAGAGCGAGCAGGTCACAGTGATCGACTCGTGTCAGAGCGAGCAGGTCACAGTGATCGACTCGTGTCAGAGCGAGCAGGTCACAGTGATCGACTCCTGTCAGAGCGAGCAGGTCACAGTGATCGACTCCTGTCAGAGCGAGCAGGTCACAGTGATCGACTCCTGTCAGAGCGAGCAGGTCACAGTGATCGACTCGTGTCAGAGCGAGCAGGTCACAGTGATCGACTCCTGTCAGAGCGAGCAGGTCACAGTGATCGACTCGTGTCAGAGCGAGCAGGTCACAGTGATCGACTCCTGTCAGAGCGAGCAGGTCACAGTGATCGACTCGTGTCAGAGCGAGCAGGTCACAGTGATCGACTCCTGTCAGAGCGAGCAGGTCACAGTGATCGACTCGTGTCAGAGCGAGCAGGTCACAGTGATCGACTCGTGTCAGAGCGAGCAGGTCACAGTGATCGACTCGTGTCAGAGCGAGCAGGTCACAGTGATCGACTCGTGTCAGAGCGAGCAGGTCACAGTGATCGACTCGTGTCAGAGCGAGCAGGTCACAGTGATCGACTCGTGTCAGAGCGAGCAGGTCACAGTGATCGACTCGTGTCAGAGCGAGCAGGTCACAGTGATCGACTCGTGTCAGAGCGAGCAGGTCACAGTGATCGACTCGTGTCAGAGCGAGCAGGTCACAGTGATCGCCTCCTGTCAGAGCGAGCAGGTCACAGTGATCGACTCGTGTCAGAGCGAGCAGGTCACAGTGATCGACTCGTGTCAGAGCGAGCAGGTCACAGTGATCGACTCGTGTCAGAGCGAGCAGGTCACAGTGATCGACTCGTGTCAGAGCGAGCAGGTCACAGTGATCGACTCCTGTCAGAGCGAGCAGGTCACAGTGATCGACTCGTGTCAGAGCGAGCAGGTCACAGTGATCGACTCCTGTCAGAGCGAGCAGGTCACAGTGATCGACTCGTGTCAGAGCGAGCAGGTCACAGTGATCGACTCGTGTCAGAGCGAGCAGGTCACAGTGATCGACTCGTGTCAGAGCGAGCAGGTCACAGTGATCGACTCGTGTCAGAGCGAGCAGGTCACAGTGATCGCCTCCTGTCAGAGCGAGCAGGTCACAGTGATCGACTCGTGTCAGAGCGAGCAGGTCACAGTGATCGACTCGTGTCAGAGCGAGCAGGTCACAGTGATCGACTCCTGTCAGAGCGAGCAGGTCACAGTGATCGACTCGTGTCAGAGCGAGCAGGTCACAGTGATCGACTCCTGTCAGAGCGAGCAGGTCACAGTGATCGACTCGTGTCAGAGCGAGCAGGTCACAGTGATCGACTCGTGTCAGAGCGAGCAGGTCACAGTGATCGACTCGTGTCAGAGCGAGCAGGTCACAGTGATCGACTCGTGTCAGAGCGAGCAGGTCACAGTGATCGACTCGTGTCAGAGCGAGCAGGTCACAGTGATCGACTCGTGTCAGAGCGAGCAGGTCACAGTGATCGACTCGTGTCAGAGCGAGCAGGTCACAGTGATCGACTCGTGTCAGAGCGAGCAGGTCACAGTGATCGACTCGTGTCAGAGCGAGCAGGTCACAGTGATCGACTCGTGTCAGAGCGAGCAGGTCACAGTGATCGACTCGTGTCAGAGCGAGCAGGTCACAGTGATCGACTCGTGTCAGAGCGAGCAGGTCACAGTGATCGACTCGTGTCAGAGCGAGCAGGTCACAGTGATCGACTCGTGTCAGAGCGAGCAGGTCACAGTGATCGCCTCGTGTCAGAGCGAGCAGGTCACAGTGATCGACTCGTGTCAGAGCGAGCAGGTCACAGTGATCGACTCGTGTCAGAGCGAGCAGGTCACAGTGATCGACTCGTGTCAGAGCGAGCAGGTCACAGTGATCGACTCGTGTCAGAGCGAGCAGGTCACAGTGATCGACTCGTGTCAGAGCGAGCAGGTCACAGTGATCGACTCGTGTCAGAGCGAGCAGGTCACAGTGATCGACTCGTGTCAGAGCGAGCAGGTCACAGTGATCGACTCGTGTCAGAGCGAGCAGGTCACAGTGATCGACTCGTGTCAGAGCGAGCAGGTCACAGTGATCGACTCGTGTCAGAGCGAGCAGGTCACAGTGATCGACTCGTGTCAGAGCGAGCAGGTCACAGTGATCGACTCGTGTCAGAGCGAGCAGGTCACAGTGATCGACTCGTGTCAGAGCGAGCAGGTCACAGTGATCGACTCGTGTCAGAGCGAGCAGGTCACAGTGATCGACTCGTGTCAGAGCGAGCAGGTCACAGTGATCGACTCGTGTCAGAGCGAGCAGGTCACAGTGATCGACTCGTGTCAGAGCGAGCAGGTCACAGTGATCGACTCGTGTCAGAGCGAGCAGGTCACAGTGATCGACTCCTGTCAGAGCGAGCAGGTCACAGTGATCGACTCGTGTCAGAGCGAGCAGGTCACAGTGATCGACTCGTGTCAGAGCGAGCAGGTCACAGTGATCGACTCGTGTCAGAGCGAGCAGGTCACAGTGATCGACTCGTGTCAGAGCGAGCAGGTCACAGTGATCGACTCCTGTCAGAGCGAGCAGGTCACAGTGATCGACTCGTGTCAGAGCGAGCAGGTCACAGTGATCGACTCGTGTCAGAGCGAGCAGGTCACAGTGATCGACTCCTGTCAGAGCGAGCAGGTCACAGTGATCGACTCGTGTCAGAGCGAGCAGGTCACAGTGATCGACTCCTGTCAGAGCGAGCAGGTCACAGTGATCGACTCGTGTCAGAGCGAGCAGGTCACAGTGATCGACTCGTGTCAGAGCGAGCAGGTCACAGTGATCGACTCGTGTCAGAGCGAGCAGGTCACAGTGATCGACTCCTGTCAGAGCGAGCAGGTCACAGTGATCGACTCCTGTCAGAGCGAGCAGGTCACAGTGATCGACTCGTGTCAGAGCGAGCAGGTCACAGTGATCGACTCCTGTCAGAGCGAGCAGGTCACAGTGATCGACTCGTGTCAGAGCGAGCAGGTCACAGTGATCGACTCGTGTCAGAGCGAGCAGGTCACAGTGATCGACTCGTGTCAGAGCGAGCAGGTCACAGTGATCGACTCCTGTCAGAGCGAGCAGGTCACAGTGATCGACTCGTGTCAGAGCGAGCAGGTCACAGTGATCGACTCGTGTCAGAGCGAGCAGGTCACAGTGATCGACTCGTGTCAGAGCGAGCAGGTCACAGTGATCGACTCGTGTCAGAGCGAGCAGGTCACAGTGATCGACTCGTGTCAGAGCGAGCAGGTCACAGTGATCGACTCGTGTCAGAGCGAGCAGGTCACAGTGATCGACTCGTGTCAGAGCGAGCAGGTCACAGTGATCGACTCGTGTCAGAGCGAGCAGGTCACAGTGATCGACTCGTGTCAGAGCGAGCAGGTCACAGTGATCGACTCCTGTCAGAGCGAGCAGGTCACAGTGATCGACTCCTGTCAGAGCGAGCAGGTCACAGTGATCGACTCGTGTCAGAGCGAGCAGGTCACAGTGATCGACTCGTGTCAGAGCGAGCAGGTCACAGTGATCGACTCGTGTCAGAGCGAGCAGGTCACAGTGATCGACTCCTGTCAGAGCGAGCAGGTCACAGTGATCGACTCCTGTCAGAGCGAGCAGGTCACAGTGATCGACTCCTGTCAGAGCGAGCAGGTCACAGTGATCGACTCGTGTCAGAGCGAGCAGGTCACAGTGATCGACTCCTGTCAGAGCGAGCAGGTCACAGTGATCGACTCGTGTCAGAGCGAGCAGGTCACAGTGATCGACTCGTGTCAGAGCGAGCAGGTCACAGTGATCGACTCCTGTCAGAGCGAGCAGGTCACAGTGATCGACTCGTGTCAGAGCGAGCAGGTCACAGTGATCGACTCCTGTCAGAGCGAGCAGGTCACAGTGATCGACTCGTGTCAGAGCGAGCAGGTCACAGTGATCGACTCCTGTCAGAGCGAGCAGGTCACAGTGATCGACTCGTGTCAGAGCGAGCAGGTCACAGTGATCGACTCGTGTCAGAGCGAGCAGGTCACAGTGATCGACTCGTGTCAGAGCGAGCAGGTCACAGTGATCGACTCGTGTCAGAGCGAGCAGGTCACAGTGATCGACTCGTGTCAGAGCGAGCAGGTCACAGTGATCGACTCCTGTCAGAGCGAGCAGGTCACAGTGATCGACTCGTGTCAGAGCGAGCAGGTCACAGTGATCGACTCGTGTCAGAGCGAGCAGGTCACAGTGATCGACTCGTGTCAGAGCGAGCAGGTCACAGTGATCGACTCGTGTCAGAGCGAGCAGGTCACAGTGATCGACTCGTGTCAGAGCGAGCAGGTCACAGTGATCGACTCGTGTCAGAGCGAGCAGGTCACAGTGATCGACTCGTGTCAGAGCGAGCAGGTCACAGTGATCGACTCGTGTCAGAGCGAGCAGGTCACAGTGATCGACTCGTGTCAGAGCGAGCAGGTCACAGTGATCGACTCGTGTCAGAGCGAGCAGGTCACAGTGATCGACTCGTGTCAGAGCGAGCAGGTCACAGTGATCGACTCGTGTCAGAGCGAGCAGGTCACAGTGATCGACTCGTGTCAGAGCGAGCAGGTCACAGTGATCGACTCGTGTCAGAGCGAGCAGGTCACAGTGATCGACTCGTGTCAGAGCGAGCAGGTCACAGTGATCGACTCGTGTCAGAGCGAGCAGGTCACAGTGATCGACTCGTGTCAGAGCGAGCAGGTCACAGTGATCGACTCGTGTCAGAGCGAGCAGGTCACAGTGATCGACTCGTGTCAGAGCGAGCAGGTCACAGTGATCGACTCGTGTCAGAGCGAGCAGGTCACAGTGATCGACTCGTGTCAGAGCGAGCAGGTCACAGTGATCGACTCGTGTCAGAGCGAGCAGGTCACAGTGATCGACTCGTGTCAGAGCGAGCAGGTCACAGTGATCGCCTCCTGTCAGAGCGAGCAGGTCACAGTGATCGACTCGTGTCAGAGCGAGCAGGTCACAGTGATCGACTCGTGTCAGAGCGAGCAGGTCACAGTGATCGACTCGTGTCAGAGCGAGCAGGTCACAGTGATCGACTCCTGTCAGAGCGAGCAGGTCACAGTGATCGACTCGTGTCAGAGCGAGCAGGTCACAGTGATCGACTCGTGTCAGAGCGAGCAGGTCACAGTGATCGCCTCCTGTCAGAGCGAGCAGGTCACAGTGATCGACTCGTGTCAGAGCGAGCAGGTCACAGTGATCGACTCGTGTCAGAGCGAGCAGGTCACAGTGATCGACTCGTGTCAGAGCGAGCAGGTCACAGTGATCGACTCGTGTCAGAGCGAGCAGGTCACAGTGATCGACTCCTGTCAGAGCGAGCAGGTCACAGTGATCGACTCGTGTCAGAGCGAGCAGGTCACAGTGATCGACTCGTGTCAGAGCGAGCAGGTCACAGTGATCGACTCGTGTCAGAGCGAGCAGGTCACAGTGATCGACTCGTGTCAGAGCGAGCAGGTCACAGTGATCGACTCGTGTCAGAGCGAGCAGGTCACAGTGATCGACTCGTGTCAGAGCGAGCAGGTCACAGTGATCGCCTCCTGTCAGAGCGAGCAGGTCACAGTGATCGACTCGTGTCAGAGCGAGCAGGTCACAGTGATCGACTCGTGTCAGAGCGAGCAGGTCACAGTGATCGACTCGTGTCAGAGCGAGCAGGTCACAGTGATCGCCTCCTGTCAGAGCGAGCAGGTCACAGTGATCGACTCGTGTCAGAGCGAGCAGGTCACAGTGATCGACTCCTGTCAGAGCGAGCAGGTCACAGTGATCGACTCGTGTCAGAGCGAGCAGGTCACAGTGATCGACTCGTGTCAGAGCGAGCAGGTCACAGTGATCGACTCCTGTCAGAGCGAGCAGGTCACAGTGATCGACTCGTGTCAGAGCGAGCAGGTCACAGTGATCGACTCGTGTCAGAGCGAGCAGGTCACAGTGATCGACTCGTGTCAGAGCGAGCAGGTCACAGTGATCGACTCCTGTCAGAGCGAGCAGGTCACAGTGATCGACTCGTGTCAGAGCGAGCAGGTCACAGTGATCGACTCGTGTCAGAGCGAGCAGGTCACAGTGATCGACTCGTGTCAGAGCGAGCAGGTCACAGTGATCGACTCGTGTCAGAGCGAGCAGGTCACAGTGATCGACTCGTGTCAGAGCGAGCAGGTCACAGTGATCGCCTCCTGTCAGAGCGAGCAGGTCACAGTGATCGACTCGTGTCAGAGCGAGCAGGTCACAGTGATCGACTCGTGTCAGAGCGAGCAGGTCACAGTGATCGACTCGTGTCAGAGCGAGCAGGTCACAGTGATCGACTCGTGTCAGAGCGAGCAGGTCACAGTGATCGACTCGTGTCAGAGCGAGCAGGTCACAGTGATCGACTCCTGTCAGAGCGAGCAGGTCACAGTGATCGACTCCTGTCAGAGCGAGCAGGTCACAGTGATCGACTCGTGTCAGAGCGAGCAGGTCACAGTGATCGACTCGTGTCAGAGCGAGCAGGTCACAGTGATCGACTCGTGTCAGAGCGAGCAGGTCACAGTGATCGACTCGTGTCAGAGCGAGCAGGTCACAGTGATCGACTCGTGTCAGAGCGAGCAGGTCACAGTGATCGACTCCTGTCAGAGCGAGCAGGTCACAGTGATCGACTCGTGTCAGAGCGAGCAGGTCACAGTGATCGACTCGTGTCAGAGCGAGCAGGTCACAGTGATCGACTCGTGTCAGAGCGAGCAGGTCACAGTGATCGACTCCTGTCAGAGCGAGCAGGTCACAGTGATCGACTCGTGTCAGAGCGAGCAGGTCACAGTGATCGACTCGTGTCAGAGCGAGCAGGTCACAGTGATCGACTCGTGTCAGAGCGAGCAGGTCACAGTGATCGCCTCCTGTCAGAGCGAGCAGGTCACAGTGATCGACTCGTGTCAGAGCGAGCAGGTCACAGTGATCGACTCGTGTCAGAGCGAGCAGGTCACAGTGATCGACTCGTGTCAGAGCGAGCAGGTCACAGTGATCGCCTCCTGTCAGAGCGAGCAGGTCACAGTGATCGACTCGTGTCAGAGCGAGCAGGTCACAGTGATCGACTCGTGTCAGAGCGAGCAGGTCACAGTGATCGACTCGTGTCAGAGCGAGCAGGTCACAGTGATCGACTCGTGTCAGAGCGAGCAGGTCACAGTGATCGACTCGTGTCAGAGCGAGCAGGTCACAGTGATCGACTCGTGTCAGAGCGAGCAGGTCACAGTGATCGACTCGTGTCAGAGCGAGCAGGTCACAGTGATCGACTCGTGTCAGAGCGAGCAGGTCACAGTGATCGACTCGTGTCAGAGCGAGCAGGTCACAGTGATCGACTCGTGTCAGAGCGAGCAGGTCACAGTGATCGACTCGTGTCAGAGCGAGCAGGTCACAGTGATCGACTCCTGTCAGAGCGAGCAGGTCACAGTGATCGACTCGTGTCAGAGCGAGCAGGTCACAGTGATCGACTCGTGTCAGAGCGAGCAGGTCACAGTGATCGACTCGTGTCAGAGCGAGCAGGTCACAGTGATCGACTCGTGTCAGAGCGAGCAGGTCACAGTGATCGACTCGTGTCAGAGCGAGCAGGTCACAGTGATCGACTCCTGTCAGAGCGAGCAGGTCACAGTGATCGACTCGTGTCAGAGCGAGCAGGTCACAGTGATCGACTCGTGTCAGAGCGAGCAGGTCACAGTGATCGACTCGTGTCAGAGCGAGCAGGTCACAGTGATCGACTCGTGTCAGAGCGAGCAGGTCACAGTGATCGACTCCTGTCAGAGCGAGCAGGTCACAGTGATCGACTCGTGTCAGAGCGAGCAGGTCACAGTGATCGACTCGTGTCAGAGCGAGCAGGTCACAGTGATCGACTCGTGTCAGAGCGAGCAGGTCACAGTGATCGACTCGTGTCAGAGCGAGCAGGTCACAGTGATCGACTCGTGTCAGAGCGAGCAGGTCACAGTGATCGACTCGTGTCAGAGCGAGCAGGTCACAGTGATCGACTCGTGTAGCCCTTGTTTCAGAGAAGGTTTGTTACTTGTTGGGGGGAAGCAGCCGCCCTGCAGAGAGAACTCATTTTCACCTCTTGTGTCCTCACTCTGCATC
Source organism: Garcialebias charrua (assembly GCA_038048925.1). Lineage (NCBI taxonomy): Eukaryota > Metazoa > Chordata > Actinopteri > Cyprinodontiformes > Rivulidae > Garcialebias > Garcialebias charrua. The sequence continues at coordinate 17,763 of JBBPBX010043288.1, read as the reverse complement.
AACAACGTTGCCAGAGTTCTTCACCTGAGCGCCATGCGAGAGCAGCAACGTCTCTGTAAACCGTCTGGACGCACGTGGGATTTATTCTGTTTTCTGTAAGAGCCGTTCTTTTTGTCTCTCTCCCAGAAAGAGCAGACCGCTGAAGAACCCAGTGCTTTTTAAAGGCGCCTGCTTTGGTCAAAGCATGTGTGCACGTCCCCCGTGCAGGCTAAAGGACAAGATGTCAACAGAACTGCAAACAGCACAGGTGAGACACCTCCCTGTCCACAGCTGCACATCCAGATGTCACCTCTCACAGGTGAGACACCTTCCTGTCCACAGCTGCACGTCCAGATGTCACCTCTCACAGGTGAGACACCTTCCTGTCCACAGCTGCACATCCAGATGTCACCTCTCACAGGTGAGACACCTTCCTGTCCACAGCTGCACGTCCAGATGTCACCTCTCACAGGTGAGACACCTTCCTGTCCACAGCTGCACATCCAGATGTCACCTCTCACAGGTGAGACACCTTCCTGTCCACAGCTGCACATCCAGATGTCACCTCTCACAGGTGAGACACCTTCCTGTCCACAGCTGCACGTCCAGATGTCACCTCTCACAGGTGAGACACCTTCCTGTCCACAGCTGCACGTCCAGATGTCACCTCTCACAGGTGAGACACCTTCCTGTCCACAGCTGCACGTCCAGATGTCACCTCTCACAGGTGAGACACCTTCCTGTCCACAGCTGCACGTCCAGATGTCACCTCTCACAGGTGAGACACCTTCCTGTCCACAGCTGCACGTCCAGATGTCACCTCTCACAGGTGAGACACCTTCCTGTCCACAGCTGCACATCCAGATGTCACCTCTCACAGGTGAGACACCTTCCTGTCCACAGCTGCACATCCAGATGTCACCTCTCACAGGTGAGACACCTCCCTGTCCACAGCTGCACATCCAGATGTCACCTCTCACAGGTGAGACACCTTCCTGTCCACAGCTGCACATCCAGATGTCACCTCTCACAGGTGAGACACCTCCCTGTCCACAGCTGCACATCCAGATGTCACCTCTCACAGGTGAGACACCTTCCTGTCCACAGCTGCACATCCAGATGTCACCTCTCACAGGTGAGACACCTTCCTGTCCACAGCTGCACATCCAGATGTCACCTCTCACAGGTGAGACACCTTCCTGTCCACAGCTGCACATCCAGATGTCACCTCTCACAGGTGAGACACCTTCCTGTCCACAGCTGCACATCCAGATGTCACCTCTCACAGGTGAGACACCTTCCTGTCCACAGCTGCACATCCAGATGTCACCTCTCACAGGTGAGACACCTTCCTGTCCACAGCTGCACATCCAGATGTCACCTCTCACAGGTGAGACACCTTCCTGTCCACAGCTGCACATCCAGATGTCACCTCTCACAGGTGAGACACCTTCCTGTCCACAGCTGCACATCCAGATGTCACCTCTCACAGGTGAGACACCTTCCTGTCCACAGCTGCACATCCAGATGTCACCTCTCACAGGTGAGACACCTTCCTGTCCACAGCTGCACATCCAGATGTCACCTCTCACAGGTGAGACACCTTCCTGTCCACAGCTGCACATCCAGATGTCACCTCTCACAGGTGAGACACCTTCCTGTCCACAGCTGCACATCCAGATGTCACCTCTCACAGGTGAGACACCTTCCTGTCCACAGCTGCACATCCAGATGTCACCTCTCACAGGTGAGACACCTCCCTGTCCACAGCTGCACATCCAGATGTCACCTCTCACAGGTGAGACACCTTCCTGTCCACAGCTGCACGTCCAGATGTCACCTCTCACAGGTGAGACACCTTCCTGTCCACAGCTGCACATCCAGATGTCACCTCTCACAGGTGAGACACCTTCCTGTCCACAGCTGCACATCCAGATGTCACCTCTCACAGGTGAGACACCTTCCTGTCCACAGCTGCACATCCAGATGTCACCTCTCACAGGTGAGACACCTTCCTGTCCACAGCTGCACGTCCAGATGTCACCTCTCACAGGTGAGACACCTTCCTGTCCACAGCTGCACGTCCAGATGTCACCTCTCACAGGTGAGGCATAGATCTAGTTTTGGTTCTATCAGGATCCGACAGCTCTTAAAAGACACTTTGACACACCGTGCTTGTCTTGAGGATGAGAACCCAGAGACACGGAGTGAGACAGGAACAGGATCAGAATGTAATTAAAACATGGTTTACAAGGCAGGGAGGGAGCAGGGACCTGGAAGAGCGTTAGTGTTGGGACCATGCTTGGTTGGAGACATGATGTTGGTTCCTGGTTCCTTACGGACGAGCTGGCAGGTTGCAGCTTGGAGGAGAAGGCAGAAGGTTTCCAACAGGGAGGGTCCAGGTGGGAGATGCAGCAGTGATCAACGTAGAAGGCGAGTGGCTGGATGGAGCAGGAGCTCACAGGGGAGTGGCGGCGTAGGAGGTCCAGGTCGACAGCTCAGACAACAAGCCTCAGGAAATTAAATGTTCTTTGGTAATTCATGTAACAAAGGGCTGGAGGTTGGTATGTGATGCTCCAGGAAATGGAGCTCATCTGAAGACCTTTATACTCCTGGAGCCAACCAGTGCAATGCCCTCCAGCTGCTGCTGCTCATGGGCACTACCCTGGAGGAAAAACTGAAAACCCTGCAGTGCTCCTGCATTACCTCCCACAGAATGCCTTGACAGACGTGGTAATAAAAACCTCCAGTTTTCAAAATACAGACTGGGCGGTGAACATTTAACTGTGGAGAACAAAATACACAACAAGTGAAACAAACTCAGACTCTGGTTTCTTCTGTAGGTAAAAAGCAACGAAGACGTGAAACCTCAGTTCAGGAAGTCGTTGCAGAAACGACCGGTCATTTAGAAAGAACATGTCGTCTCCAGAGTAAATCAATGCACACCTGAGTGTTGGTGCTTGATCTGGTTGGACATGGCACTGACTGTAAAACCAGTTTGTGTCTGTTCTGACATTATTATCAGAGAAATAAGGTTCCATGTTGTGCACGTCTTGTATTCTATTAAAAGTGTTTCTTCTCTGGACAGCTGTGGAAACAACAACTACCTGTTTTGACTCTAACGGGTGTGGTGTTGAGGCCGCATCAGAACAGATGTGCACCTGTTTCTAATAAAAATGTTATCCTGCAGCCTGGAACGCTTTCACAGGGAGCACAGAAACACTGAATCGTGCACGTACACAGCACCGTGTGTGAACCGTCCTGAGGCAGCAGCCTCCCCACACGTCATCTGTGGGAACGTTCTGTTAACGCTGCGACAGCAAATGTCATTCAGAACGCTGGCAGAACCGGTTCTCGAAGAACTGCTCAGGTTCTTCAGGGTAGAAAGCCATGTACTGTAATCCTACCAAACATGTAGCACCACAAGGTCCTACTGCAAACTCACTGCGACACTTTGATTTACATGTCGGTTGTTATCAGGGGCTAACATCATCAGTGAGAGTTCCAGCAAACTGTTTCCCCACAAGTGATGAAGTCCTCCAGATAGAGGGCGAAACGTCTCCATACAAAAGAAACTGTCCAGATGACCCGACTGAGAATCATTAGATGTGGTACCTGGATGATTGAGCATGAACTTTCTTATTTTGACAAAGATTTTCTTCAAGAATTTATACAGATTCATCAGATCCGAGTTCTGTTTTGATTTTTTTTTTTTTTAACAAAGCCCAGAGCAGGAGGGGATTTTCTTGAAGTTTGAACTGACATGGAAACAACACATAAATAAATTATGTAAGAATAAAAATATCTAAATCTATTGCAGTACTGTACAAAGTCAGAGACCTATTGAATGATAAAGCTCTGTATTTGTTGTATAACACAATCATTGTTCCACACTTAATCTATTGTATTGATGTTTGGGGGAAAGCGTGTAAAACAATCACAAAGCCTATTTTTGTATTACAGAAAAGAGCTGTAAGAATTATCACTAGAAAACATTACCGTCATCCATCAAGTACATTATTTTATCAACTGAAGTTATTGAAGTTCCATGATTTGGTAGACTATAATATTTTATCAGTTATGTATAGGGCTCAAAATAATGCATTACCTTTAAATATCCAAATGCATTTTGTTAAAAGACAAAGTTGTTATAATCTTAAGGGGACAGAGTTGTTTGTAAAACCACAATTCAGAACCAGTTTGAAGGGACGTTCTACCTCAATCCAGGGAATTAGATTATGGAATGGCTTGGAGAATGTAGTTAAAAATGCCAAGTCAATGTTTACATTTAAAAAATGATCAAAACAAATGTGTTAAAAAAATGAAGTAGTGTAATGTGTATTTTATTAGTTAGAAAATTAGAAAGAGTTATTCATTTTGTTCTGTTACTGAAGATTATTATTGTTTAATCTGATTGTTTGAAAAAAGGGGCAGATATAATAAGATTTATTCTTCTTTCTGCTACCTTTCATTTTTTTATATTTTGTATTCGTATCATATATGGAATTGTTTTGTATTGTATTTTAAAATGAATACATTTGTTAAAAAAAAGTTTTAACATTTTGAAGGCCAACTTTACATGACAACACCCATAAAAATGAGCTTTTCAAATATGTCAGTTCCTTAATCTTCCTTATAAATTTAACTTTACATGAAGCCAGTTCAAGATGGCTGCCACAGCTGAACAATCTTAGCAAAATCAAAATGGCTGTAATTCAGTCAGTTTTACAGATATTGAGTTAAACTCTAGTGTTAAAAAAATTCCTGATCATCTGGTTTTGTTTTAATATTTTGACATTAACTCAACTCTGTTAGCAAAATATCATGAACTGCTGGATGGCTTTTATTGAAATGTTCATAAAGCAATCCCTGGGAGGACATTTACAATTAATTTGAGAGTCACACCATTTCAAGATGGCTGCTGCAGCCAACTGGCCAAAGAAAAGAAAAAATAACTCAGTTTTACATCCTGATCTCCAACACTTACTCTGAACACTTAGTCTAAATATTTGGCAATTACTGTGTGAATCTGTCAGTAAAATATCTAACGGACCATTTTACTGAAACCCTCAGATTAAATCCAGATGTTCAACTAGTCAGCTCAGTTCAAGATGGCTGCCACAGCTAATTAACTTTTGCTTTAAGTTGATCAGGTTCAGAGTCTCTGAGCTGAGAGCTGGTGAGGTGGTGGCTGAGCGTCCTCTGCAACACAGACTCTGAGTGCTGACAGATCATGAGCAGGAGCGCAACATTTTCTAAATATCTTACACAACATCAATCTCTTTTATGTGTTTTTAGTTTCTGTTCCTTCCATAAGATGCTGTTAGTTGAAGATGGTTTAAAATGTTGGTACCAAGCGGCGTTAGGCACTTCATGAATGAATCTTCTACAGAAAGACAAGCGAAGCACTCAGAGCCGATCAGCGCTCATGATAACGAGAAGAATTTCCAACCATAAAGTAGAGAAGATGACAAAAACCTTCAGCTGGAGCAGGATTTACAGCAGCGAGTGGACGAGGCCTGCAGGGCTCAGAGCGACGCCTCGGGTGGCGTTCATCCACCCACAGCTCGTTGAGGCAGCGCTCACAGCACAAGTATGAAACCTGTTGGTATTCGGCTGCACATCAGCCGAAGTGATGGGAAGGGGGGGATCGGAAATACTCGCCCTCTGTCCGTCTTCCCGTGCACGTTGAGCGCAAAACCTTGAAAAAGTTACAAACTTCCATTTTGGTTTGAGGCCTCATCTACGCATGTGAACGTTTACGTTCAAAAAAAGGATTGCCACATCAAAACGCAAGATGGACACCACCACCAGTTTACTCACGTAAACCGGCCACCCCGGTCATTAAAAGAAACTGTGCAATCTACTTTCCATCCATCCATCCATCCATCCATCCATCCATCATATTTACCCGCTTCTTCCTTTTTGGGTCACAGGACTCAATGGTGCCCATGTCCAGCAGTGACTGTATGAGAGGCGGGGGACACCCTAGACAAGTTTCCAGTCCATGACAGAGACACCTGGACAAGTTTCCAGTCCATGACAGAGACACCTGGACAGGTCTCTAGTCCATCACAGGGACACATGGACAAACAAGACAAATAAACATTCACTCTCTCACCTAGGAACAATTTAAAGTCACCAATCAGTCTAACATGCATGTTTTTGGTCTGTGGGAGGAAATAGTAGGACCCGGAGAAAACCCATGCATGCACAGAGAGAACATGCAAACTCCACCCAGAAAGACCCCCCCCGCCCGGGCCAGGATTTGAACCGGCGACCTTTTCACTGAACGGACTGAAGATCAATATATTGTGGTCAAGGCCACCATTTGCCCCCCTCTGTGTCCTCCACTGCCCCTGGTGGTGGATAATCTGTTTCACTCGACTCTCCAGAATCCATCACTCTGCTCTGCCTCAGACAAGAAAATAAAAAAGATAATAATCTTTATTTGTATAGCACCTTCCTACAATGCCTTGCATTGACCAAGGTGCTTAACAGGACATAAAATATAAAATCAGGTGAAATAAATCAGTGAAAATAAAAACAGCAGGAATGAAAAGAGGCAGTGGAAATAAAAAAATAAAAAAAGCTACATACTAAAATACCAAAAGTAACAAAAGTTACTGATTGAAGGCTTTTTTAAACAAGTGGGTCTTTAGTCTGGTTTTGAACAGTCAGAAAAAGAGCTCTGTTCTTCTCCACATGAAATGTCGCTTCTCCCCACCTGAATGTCCTGTGGTAGAAACATCAAGGTTTACTTACATTCCCTGTTCAATTTCCATCCAGAAAAAAACACTCATCTCCAGAACTACAAACACTCACTATTTAAACCCCTCAGCGATGGGGACGTTGGAGTACAGCTTGGTAACGGTTGTTATATACATATATTGTGTTGGACCTGTTTCCAACAGAGTGGAGCTGTAAACTCTGGAGATATTTAGATGAACTAAAGAGACACACAACAAAATGGAGGAAGGTTTAAGAGACGCACGATGACTGTGACCCTTTTGGGAGAACATTTTAAAATTTCAATCAGGACTGTTCCTCTGTGACACAAGCAAGGAAACTGAGGAAACTGAGAGATCCCCACGAGTAGCTCGAGACATTCCTGTTGGTAAATGCTGTTCGGCAGCTACCGGTAGTCTCCGACAGTCGCAGCTCATGCAGATACCGTATTTTCCGGTGTATAGGTCGCACCTTTTTATGGTTTGTTCAAGGCCTGCGACCTATACTCAGGTGCGACCTATACAGGTAGTCCCCGACTTACGAGCGCTCTTACTTACGAGGTCCCGGACTTACGAGCATGCATCTCATTAAAAAAAAATAAAAAATAAAAAAATTTATTTTTTTTTATTTTTATTTTTTTTATAAATGAATACATGTACAGTACTGGACAGTCACCAAGCACTTAGCCTATCCTAACACAGTTTTTAAAGATGAAGGAATAAGTTGAATTGTCTCCCTTTCACATAAAGGGAGCAAGCTCCCTATGGAGCCTGCAGGGAGGAGGGAGACAATTCAACTGACTCCTTCATCTTTAAAAACTGTGTTAGGATAGGCTAAGTGCTTGGTGACTGTACAGTACTGTACATTTATCTATTTATAAATAAAAAACAATAAAAAATAAAAATACTGTATATACTGTATATTTTTAATAAATAGATAAATGTACAGTACTGTACAGTCACCAAGCACTTAGCCTATCCTAACACAGTTTTTAAAGATGAAGGAGTCAGTTGAATTGTCTCCCTCCTCCCTGCAGGCTCCATAGGGAGCTTGCTCCCTTTATGTGAAAGGGAGACAATTCAACTTATTCCTTCATCTTTAAAAACTGTGTTAGGATAGGCTAAGTGCTTGGTGACTGTCCAGTACTGTACATGTATTCATTTATTTAAAAAAAAAAAATTATTATTTTTTTTACTATGTGATCCTACTTACGAATTTTTGACATACGAGCGCCCCCTAGGGACGGAACTCGCTCGTAAGTCGGGGACTACCTGTATATGGCTTGTTATCACTTTCGGTGAAACAAATTTTTAAATCCAGCTCATTTCACAATTACGTTCATTTATTAAGGAAAAGTTCAGCTCAGACACATATTTGCTATAATTTTTATCAAACAAATAATTGTTTTTAAGTGTTAATCTTCTTAAAAGCCTTGCTGTGCGCTCCTGTGGCAGACATTTGCAGCAGAGCTAAACGTAGGTGCGACCTATACACCAGTGCGACCTATCTAGGGATTTTTCCAATCTATTGGTGATAATTGGACAATGCGACCTATACACAGGTGCGACCTATACACCAGAAAATACTGTACTCATTCAACCTTTATTTAGACAGGTTTAGCATCTCCTGTTAGCAAACATTTACCAACGTAGCAGCAGACATGACAACTCAGTGATTCTGGTTGAGATGTTGAGGTGTCAGGAGAAAGTCGTTCACTTTATCTGAGTCCAGCAGAACAGAAATTGTTGTAAATCTGCCAGTGGTAGGTTTGTATGGTGATGTCATCAGATGTTCGACACAATACAAGCACTATGATGAACCACTGATAGCACGAACCAAACATCTAGATCAGGGGTCACCAACATTTTCCAAACTGAGAGCTACTTCGTGGGTACGGAGTCATACAAAGGGCACCAGTTTGATAAACTCTTCGGAAATAACAAAGCGTAAATTGAAGAAAATGTATAATAAACAAATTTTTAAGGTAGACATTTTAAAATACAGGTAGTCCTCGACTTACGGCGGTCTCGACTTACAGCGATTCGACTTCACGAACGAGCTCCCATTGAAAAGCAGCAGAAAACCCGGAACCGAAACGACACTTAGGGGAGCTTGAAACTTACAGGAGGGAAGGGGGAGCTGAAACGAAACTTAGGGGAGCTTGAAACTTACAGGAGGGGGTTTCCACTGACGCGCTCAGTGGAAACTTATGCCGGGTACCCAGCAAACGCGTTTCAGGCAGCGGAAGCGGCCGGTTTACATTGAAAGTCTATGTGGAGACGCGGCGAGGCGCGGCGAATCGTGAAGCGGCGCGTTTTGAGCGTTTCAAGCGGCGCGGCAGCGCGCAGCAGTTCTTTTCCGCGCACGCGACGCGTCCGAAGCAGCCGACGTGTCGAGCAGCCAAAGTTGAAATATTTGAACTTTCGCCGCGTCGCAGCAACCAATCGGGAGAGACTCTGCTATGTGATGACGCAATGACGACGGGACTTTATTTGGACTTTTTAAACTTAGCCCAACGAGCCTCCATGAAGAAACCAGCCTCCGGTAAGAAACTTGGCATTTTTACAGTTGCCGCTGTCCGCTCGAGCGTACGATCACCCCAAACATAAAAAAAAACGTTTTAATCTCAACAAAGACTTTCGGAGCTGCAGTTCGGCTCGTAGAAAACCCACTCAAGTAGTAACGAGGCTCACGAACAGCTGATTTCATCTGCCCGGTGTACAAGAAACAACTGGAAAAGGAGCCAGACGCTCCCCCCACTGCGCGTCATCAGACGCGTCTTCAGTGTGAACAGATTCTGGTGACAAGCGGCCAAAAGGGTGCGGCAAGAGCGTTTTGACGCGTTTGGTGGGTACCCGGCATTACAAAGCAGGCAGACCTGGACCGCGCGTGGAAATACAGGAGGAGCGGAGGACAGCTGAGCAACGAGCTAACATGCTAACAACGAGCTAACATGCTAACAGACGGAGGAAGAATTCACCAGCTCCCAGCAAGAAATTAACTCTTTTTTCCTTCATTATGGTTCCAAATGTACTGTATGTGTGTTTTGATAATTATGTAGGGTACTGCATAATAATCTGCATCCACATGATTTTATCTTTGATCTTAGTTGATATTATTATTGATTTTATTTGATTTTATCACTTGTTTTATTTTGATCTTTGCTTTGTTACACTTTGTAGCACTTTGAGATTTTTATTAATGAAAAGTGCATTATACATTGAATTCATTATTATTATTACTGTGTTAGGACAGAGGCTAAGTGCTTGGTAACTGTACAGTACTGTACGTATGACGTGCCGTTTGGATGCATTTTTGACTTACGGCGATTTTCGTATTACGAACGGGCGTAGGAACGGAACTCATTCGTAAGTCGGGGACTACCTGTATATATAAATACAAAAAAAGAATAACAACTGAATAAAATGAAATTTTAAATGCAGCTTTGTAGTGAGTTGTGCTATTTTTAGAACAGGTCCGCGGGCACCTCAAATGGTCCTTGGGGGCACCATGGTGCCCGCGGGCACCGTGGTGACCCCTCATCTAGATCTTAACATTTGTTAATTTTCTCTAGACTGAAGGTGTCGGCTGTGCAGAGGATCTAACGTTGTGTGAACTCCAGCTACAAAAAACTAAACTCCGGTTTGCTACGATACCTCTTGATGGATGAAACGTACCCGAGCAAATGACTTGCAGCCCTGCAGCACTCATAAAACCTTTTTTAATTTCCAAAGTCTCATCAGACAACACTTGAAGCAATCAATACCCAACATGTAAAAAATGCCTGAAGCAAAGTCCACGTGTGTTATCAGTCAAGAGATCCGAACTCCAGTTGCTTCTGTTTGACTCCAGTTGTAGCAAGCTGCAGATAAAACACGTGCTGTGACATCAACACAGCAGATAGGGTTATAGAAGCCTGCAAATGTACAACTAGCTGCATCTTAGCATTTACCAATCAGATAAATGCTCTAACTTCATTACATTTAACTTAACATGCAACATGTACAGTAAATCTTCATAAAGCAGAAATATTACATCTGTCAGCAGGTCGGTTACAAACAGCATGTTGGGGAATGCACATGAGCCCTTTGTAAAGAGTTAAATATGATACGTCTTGTAAGGCTTTTCACCATAAACACTCAAAACACTTCATTTGTTAAATTATAGGTCATTTTACATCAACTTTAATTGTTAAATTCCCCCCACCTAATTGGGTTTGTGAGAAATATTTATGAGCAGTGAGCAACGAGGACATCCATGATTGAAAATTCATCAAGTTTCTGATCAGGGCTCCATCAATAATATAGATTTTTATCATCTACAAACTTTATAATGAAAATCCAGAGCCAGTAGAGTTTTATTCTACAGTGAATTTCTACATAATGTTGCTTTTGCATCAAACTGGCATCTATGACGTATTTTTCCTGATCATAGAAGGTCCATGTTGCAGAACTGACTCATGTTCAGTTCCAGTTTGGGTTGGAAGATGCCGCCTAAAGAGGCGTTCATCAGTTAGGTTCCTCAAACAAGTCCATAAATATGTCACACAAACACTCAGACTTTTTAAATCCCTGTAACACGCAAGAAATAAGCATTTAAATGCTCATAATTTAGAAATCTCACCCTTCAGACAAATCTCACAGAGAACACAACCGTTTGTAGCAACACGTGAACTTATGGTAAAGATTTGAACATTTATGATTGTCTTCACTGACGTTCTCCTGTGTTTTATATTTTAATGAAGACTTGTGTGTTCCACATGAATCTTTCCAGCTTCTTTCATCTCCTCGACTCTTTCCTACATCCCTTCTTCCTGTGGGAGCGAGAGCGGTCTGCATCAGTTCTCTGTCATTTGAACTCGAACGGAGGACCAGACTTTTCCCACGCTGTGGAAAAGCGGCATTACAAACATGTCCACCAGGCGATTCCACACAATCTGCAGTGATGGAAGAAGCACCAGGAAACTCCGGACAGTGGGCATCACCAGCCTGAAGAAACAAGATGAACAAAGAGGTGGTTAGGAACATGTTCAGATCATCTATTCACCAACTGATCTTCATCATGCATGCAGTATGAAGACTTGTTTTCACAAATCCACTTTTAATCTCAGTATGATAATTTGATGATTTTTATTCAGCACCAACAGAGAACCAAACCAACGGTGGGTAATCTCCTGATGCTGCTCAATAATCCAGGTAGAAAAATCTAGAAAAGTTAAGTCTGGTCCTCTGGACATAAAAAAATTAAAAATAAATTGTAGAAACGTTTCGTCTTTCATCCGATAGACTTCCTCAGTCTGAGCTGCTGTATTCAGCTCAGTCTTATAAATAGCACCTTCTCATAGTGGATCAACCAGTTGGTGATATTTATAAGACTGAGCTGAATACAGCACCTCAGACTGAGGAAGTCTTTCGGATGAAAGACGAAACGTTATTTTTTTTTTTTTTGAATGTCCAGTGGACCAGACTTAGCTTTTTTAGAAAGGTGGGGAATCTTCTTCAGAGCATGCTTCTTTAGTGGAAAAAAGTGATTCCCAAAACAACCAGGTGTAGGCTCCATCATATTTAGCTAAAGCTTTGGAGAACAGCCAGAGTTTTTATTTTGGTCTCTTTCAACAAACTTTAAACTCCAACTGAAAGTGTCACAACAATATTTTTAACCTACTTATTAAACAGTTTTGTTCTTTGCGTGAAGACCTGTATAGGACATTTCACCTGCTGCTAATGTAATTTAAGAGAAACTGATTTTTAATAGGGAGTGGGCAGTGCTTAATTTGTAAACCATATAATTCCGGAACACAAATTTGGGGGTGGGTCCTCTCCCAGAAAATTTTGAATAAATTTGATGCCATTTCCGGTTTATTTTGTTAAACATCTACGTTTACCTATATTTGTAAACACTTGATTCAATAACAATTTGAGAGAGCAACAAGAAGTAGCCTGACCAACAGCTCTCCTTGTGTGAATAGAGCATGCTCTGTTTCTCTCAAGCATTCTAACCCCGCCCCACTGAAGGGCAGAGATTTTTTTTAAGGGTAGATGTAGAAATGCTTACTTGAAGGAGCAGCTCTGATGTGATGTTACGAAGCTCGTAAGAGGCTGTTGTGTTTAAAACGAGTGTTTACGTAATTATTTTCAGCTTACATGTCCAATATAGGTGTTATTAATTCAAAGCAGTCCAATGTGTTCATAACTTTATTATTAGTAAGCCTGAGAGTTACAGGATCCAAGCAAATTGTTACCGGAACACACCCTGCCAAAATAAGATAGCTACAGGATCCGGCTCAAATAGAGTCCTGGGAGTGGTTTCAGGAGAGAGAAGCCATGGGTTGAGTTGGTCGAGAAAAGCATGTAAACGTATCGTCCAGTGAGAAGAGGGCCCTGACATTAAATCTATTTAGATTCACAATATCAGTAGAATAGATTGAGCGTTTCAAGCAGCGTGTGGGAGGGGCATGTTGGGCTGTTAGGAGAGGACTTGTGTGTTGAAGTGAGTGTACCTGGTGACAACGTTTAGTTTGAATACTTGGATGCAGACCAAAACTTCAGGGATATCTCATTTGCATTTGATTTGTGTGGCAGGTGTAGTTCAGAGTATTGTGACAGGTGTGGATGACCAAACAACCTACAAACCACCACGTTAAAATCATCCATCCATCCATTTTCTTCCGCTTATCCGGGGTCGGGTCGCGGGGGTAGCAGCCTAAGTAGGGAGGCCCAGACTTCCCTCTCCCCAGCCACTTGGAGCAGCTCCTCTGGGGGAATCCCAAGGCGTTCCCAGGCCAGCCGAGAAACATAGTCCCTCCAGCGTATCCTGGATCTTCCTCTGGGTCTCCTCCCGGTGTTGTTCTCCTCCCGGTGGGACATGCCCGTTAAAATCATCATCATCTTTATTAAGCAAGCCTATTCTGCCTCCACATGATTCTGTTTTTAATCTTAGTTGATATCATTATTGATTTTACTTGATTTTACTTGATTTTCTCACTTGTTTTATTTGTTGTAGCATTTTGAGATTTTTATTAATGATAAGTGCAGTATAAATTGAATGTATTATTATTATTATTATTATTATTATTATTATTATTATTATTATTATTATTATTATTATTATTATTATATACTGTACCGGTACTTGTGTGCTTCTTGAAATGAAAGTGTTTTTTGTGAAACTGAAGCAAAATCATTGCATTTGTAATGAAGAGCGCTCTTTTGACATAAAAATGCAGTTGTTTCTGCAAATGTTTGGTTAATGTTTTTCATTTTATTTTATATTTCATCTTTATTTTTTAACTATCTAAAGTATTTCTTGTGTCTTTACTTTTATCCAGCAGGGATCGAGAATGCAGCCCAGAGTCCTACCACTTTGAATCAAGGTAAAGGTGCAGCAAACGCCTCAACAGTTCAACAGAAAACAGCAGCTCTACCCATTCCAGAGAACCCAACACCTGCTTCCAGTAAACCCAACACAACAGGAGTTGGTAAAAATGCAACGACAACAGGAGTTGGTAAAAATGCAACGACAACAGTAGTTGGTAAAAATGCAACGACAACAGGAGTTGGTAAAGATAAGAAAATGACAGAAGTTACTAACGATAAGAACACAACATCCACTGAACCAAAAACAAATCCACTAAGCAAGAAAGATCATACAACCACTGAAATGGCTTCTTCTGCTGATAAACCGCCTAAGGCTTCCCAGAGCAATGTTACAGCAAAAGCACTACCTGCAACCTCAGCTGGTAAAATAACTCCCTCACAAGTTGCTTCGTCACATACCACTACACACCCTCCTTCAGTACCTCCCACCACCTCTGTCAAAATGCCAGAACCAATTAAAACTGAACCAAACGATTCCGATGTACTTGGCGCCCTCAATGATGTCAGCACACTGAACCCATTCACCACAGAAAGCATTGGTTCTGACCTGCTGCAAAGTAGTAATAGGCAATCTGACACTCCCACCAGTGAGGATGATGACTTGAATGAGAATGATGGAGATGAGGATGAAGATGAGGACGACTACTCTAAGTTTGTTGACTACGACGTTCGTAAATATGAAAAAAACAACGATAAAAACGAAATGGACCAAAAGCAGCCGGTTAATGAGCTGGACATGACCCGTTACAAGGAAGCTGACAACTACAACTCCGAACAGGAGGATTCACACTTCTTCTTTCATCTGATCATCGTGGCCTTCCTGGTGGCCATTGTCTACATTACCTACCACAACAAGAGGAAGGTGAGTGTTGGCATAACAGCTGAGCAGCTGTTCTTATGGTATTGACCAGACCTAATCAAATATAATGTATTATTTTATGTTTTATAGGGGTGGGCATTTTTAGAAAAAACTAATCCCTCCCTACCATCAAATGCTCTAAACATAAGGCCAACATAGAACCATTTACCATGCTTCCCACAATTTATTCTTTTTTCACCCTTTACTCGTGCAGAGCTATTTATCTTAACACAAGTGTCAGCAAACGATGAACTGTTTACAAGCAGAGAAAGCCGTCTTGAGCGCTAATGTCAGTTACTGCTTTATTATTTAGGACTGGCTTGCTTCAAGTTCAAGTACGTTTGTCATTTCACCACATGGGGTACATGGTGTGGAACGAAATTATCTACACAGGGTCCCAGTTACACCCAAAAAATAGCAAAAATATGAAGTGTAAAGAGAAATTGTATATAAGGGTCTAAGATTATACGCTAAACAAATGTCAACGGTACGCTAAAAGATTTAAGATATACGCTAACTACTAATAATGCAAAACAGTATGGCGTAACAACAGCAGCCCGAACATGAGTTTGTGTGAGCAGAAGGGTTCGATTGAATACAGCAGCATGGATAACCAGCAGCACATATCACCAATCAAAGTGGCATTATCCTGTGATGATATCCTTGTGAACTTGGCAAAAGGGCTCCTGCTTCCTGGAATATCTTACAAAAAGGTCTGAAGCTCTCGAGGGGGAGAGCTGCTGAGGACGGCCAGAGGCCAGAGTCCTGAAATGATGACAGAATGTTTATTCAGCGGTGCTCCTCCGAAAAGTCCGTGGAATTCCTCAGTATAAGGTTTTGGGAGTGGGGTGAGAGCATCAAGTTTACAAAACTTCTTAGGCATGTTGAGATAAGACAACCTATCAAGGCCAGTCGGGGAGCCGAATGTCAGATAAACATGATTGTTTTGGGAACAGGCAGAACTTTAATGACATCTACCTTCAGTCTGTGTTGGTCCACTCGCTTCCAAAATGCCCAAATTAAAATTACCACACCAATGGAATGTGCCTTAGAAAATCCCGAGGGGTGCAGCTTTGTTGCATTCTTGACGGAGTATTTCATCTTTTGGGAAAGTGAAAAGGCTCACTTGTTCACTGATGATATTAGAACACCCAAATGCGACCCAACGTAACAGCATTTTTCAAGTAAAAAAATGATAAAATAAACGCGATCTTCAGGCGAGCTGCAGACACACGCAGACTGACAAGCCCAGGGCTCTGCCCAATACTACGTCACAGATGTTGCATTCGCGTGTAATCGGATTTCCCTTGAATAAACACGGCGCAAAGTTTAAAATCACTTTAAAATCAAAATTAAATTGATTTATCATTTTGTTTGCAAAAACGAACATAGTTGAATGATACAAGATATATATGTTGAGCAATTTTATGCATAGTTAAAAAATCATGTCAGTGACTCTTTAAGATCCACAGATGACAGCAGAGATAGACACGTCATCAAGTCTTCCAAGTCGATGAGATATCCAGCTGAGTGCATTCCAACAGGGCAAATCGGCTCGCCTACAGCCTGTCTTCTTTTTGAAGAAATGTTATCAGTTGTGTTGAGGGACCAACTGACCAAAATTGAAGTCCATAGTTATGATTCGGAAGATTTTGAAGAAGAGAGGCTCTCAGACAGTCTCACAGACAAGACGAAGCAAAAGCAAAGCGGAGACCGAGAGGAGATGTCCGCCCTTGAAAAGAGCCAAGTGTTGAATTTAGAATAATAAGTGGAGTGGAGGTGGACCAACAGAGGGCCAGAATTGTTGTTGTTTGGCAGGTGTTTAAATACTTATTTGCAGCAGTAACACACAAATAAATTATTTAAAAAAATTCATACATTGTGATTTCCGGATTAATTTTTTAGATTATGTCTCTCACAGCAGACATGCACCTAAGATGAAAATTTCAGACCCCTCCATGATTTTTAAGCTGGAGAACTTGCAAAGTCGTAGGGTGTTCAATTACTGGTACATATTTTCCTCACTGTATATACTTCCTTCTTCCAGGAGCTATGGTGGGCAGGAGCAGCACTGTTATAAAACAACTTGACATGTCCCTACTGGGTGCTAGTGTTAAAAAAAACAAAAACATAAAAAAACAAGGGAAAATAGTTGACGGTTAATAGTTTTTTAAAAATTGCACTTGGCTTTAAATGTTCGAAACTTTCTGCTCATCCCAAAAATAGCAGTTAAACGGGACCAAAGATGCAAAATTCACTTTTTAATTTTTTTTTTTTACTCAACTTTGTTTATGTACTTCTTAAAAAACAGTCTTAGGGCCAAAAAAATGCACCCAGTGGTATATTTACTCTTAAGTATATTTATTTTTCAGTGATATAAATGTCTCGTTTTCAAATCCTGGCGCTTGTGATGTCACAAGCCGTAGGACAACCCACCCCAACCTGAGTCCAGCCCCTCACCTAGCAACCCCTGGTGATGCTCCACCCACTTCAGTATAAAAGACGTCACGGTTGTTTTTCCTGAGTTCATCTCAGAGTTCGATGTTTCGTTGTTGTTAAAATGCAGTACCGCTAATAACTAATTATCTATCAGTAAAAACGAAAAAACTTATTTACGGGCTCTTAAATCAACCGTACGACTGCTCGCGGACCATATCCGGTCCGCGCCGGATGTGGTCCGTCAAAAAAAAGCGGTGCTCGCGCTAAGCAGTTAGCAGCCAGTGTTTTCGAAGAGTCAGACGAAGAGTTTTTAACATGGAGGGTGAACTTATGGATGTTTCTCAGCGGCCTACGCGACGCGTCAGCGCCTCATTTGCCCTG
>JBBPBX010043287.1:14283-27988 GCA_038048925.1 Garcialebias charrua | reverse complement strand
GATAAATTTCGTGATATAACCTAAAAAAAAAAATCAAATGTATTTATTTGACAAAATTAACTTAACATGTTGCTTTGCAGTATTATATAAAATTTTAAAAACAACAAGGGGTAATTTTACTGAAATTACTTTATTTAGTAAAGTATTTAGTCTCCAAGTAAAACTACACCTGCACTTTAGTTTTTGTGGTGTTTTTTTTATCTATATTTTGTGCAGACTTTTTCAATCTAAATAACAGATCATTTTTAAAGTGCAGGTGTAGTTTCATAAAACAACTAGCCTAAATAAAATTAAGCTTAAGATTTTTTGAGCATAAATTAAACATACAACAAATTATGTGTTGCCTTTAAATGAGCTGTAACTTCTACAAGTTGATCAGCTGACCTTCATGTTTCAGCTTCATCTGTTCATGCAGGGACGTGTCATTCGGATTCCTCTGATTCATTTTTTTAACTGATCTGTCTGTCTCTGATGGAGTGAGGTGCCGCGCTTGTTTGTAACACAGTTTGTGGGACACGTTGCACCGCGGCTGCTCGGAGCGGAGCGGGACGGGGGAGGGGAGGACAGCTGTCTGTTAAAACATGGACCTGGTTCATCGGGCACGTTTCTGTCTGTTGTCACGGTTCGCCGAGGAGGCCCTGTGCTTGGTCGCCTGGCGGGGGACAATCCTGTTTTTGCTCCATGCGTGCTCGGTACGAGGTGAGCCTTGTGGGGGTCTTTGCCTAGGCTCCTCCTCGTATGCTGGCCACTTCTGTGGTGAGGCACGGGTTGCAGAGTGGTGCAGAGACTGCGCAGGTCTGATACCAGCAGACTCCCTTGGGGAGGTGAAGCTTCAGGGAATGCCCACCTGGAGAGCTTCCGCCTGTCTGCGTCTTTGGTCCAGCTTGGTCTGAATTCGCTCCAAAGCTTTACCAAATAATCCCGCCGGCTCTATCGAGTGGTGGAGAAAAGGCACCTTCTGTCCCTCCGGGAGATCTGTGAGAGTCATCCAGAGGTGGCGGATTGCGATGACCACTTCCTCCATCCCGTTTCCCTGTGCAACAGCGGCTGTCCCCATCATACGGAGTACAAAGTCTGTTGCTCTGCGGGCTTCATCTAGCAAGTCAGCAGCCGCCTGCTTGTCCGTTGTTGTTTGGAGATGTTGCAGCTTTTCTGCTAGGTAAGCCTGCATTAACGCGTACGCGTTCATGGCGTGTGCCCCGAGTCCGTGAGCCCTGTAGCATTTCTCGAGAAGAGACGCTGAGGCTCGACAAGCCTTGCTGGGAAGAGTTGGTTTTGTTCCTGATGATTTAGGAGCCAGGTGAGACGCTAGTGTGTCCTCGATCTGAGACACGTTAGCTATTCCCACTTCATCCATCCCATCCACGTCGAGGAACTGTGAGAGGGGGAGAAGCATAGGGGCTTGTGGCTGAGTCCAGCCACATGTTCGGCTGTTGTTAGTTAGTTAGTTCTTTAATTAATTTAGTTAATTTAGTTAATTAGTTCTGTCAGAAAGTTCGGGAACACAAGCATCATTTGCCTGCTGCTTTGAGTAAAAACAGTTTCCTGCCAGCCTCGTGACCTGTTGGCGAGGAGGAGGTTCAGGCCATGGGATGTGCAGCGTGTCCGTTGCTCTGTGGCACAAGTCGAACAGAGCAGGGATGGAAAAGTCAGTTTCCGGGAGCACAGGTACTGGGGTCTGGGAGAGATCTTCACCCTGATCCTCTAGTTCCACGTCCGAAAATTCGCCGAGGCTGAAATCGAGATCTCGTCCTCGTTCATCATGCCCCGGGTGTCGAATTCGACTGTTAGGTCCACCATGGGAGCCAGCACGTCAGGGCTGTTGCCCAATTCGACACGTGTGCTGTCATGTAGAGCCATGTTCTCCAACTCTGGCGTGGGAGTGAGGGGCTCCGTGGTGTCCGCGTCGGCTGGTGTCGCTGAAGAGCTCATGACTTTGGCGACGAGGTCAAACCGATGCCACAGCACCGCATCCATCATGAGGCTGCAGTGTGGGCAAAAGTCGGGCGTATCCAGTGCTGATTTTGCATGAAGCATACCCAAGCAGACTTGACAGACCTCGTGGGTGTCCGTTGCTATGAGGGAAAAACCACATCCGCTGGGACAGGCGCGCGAAGTTGGGCTCGCCGTCCCGCTGGTTTTCCTTGGAAGTCTCACCGGTTTTCCTTGGAAGTCTCGCCTTTCGTTTTCCTTTCTCCGGAGGCATGTCCGAGATGAGGCGAGCGAGTCCTTCCAGAATCTTCTTTCTTTTTTCTTGAAATGTCTCCTCCGTCGCGTCACTTTAGCTGACTAGCTCGCTAGGAGTTAGCGAGGTAGCTTTTTTTTGTGGCGTAGTTAGCGCCGTCGAGCGAAGCAACCTGTAGAGAGAGGAGAAGAAAATACTTTGGGGTTAAGAGAAATGTGCCGACTAGCTTTCACTAGCCCAGCAGTACGCAGGAATAATTCTCTGTGCGCTCTGTGTAGGGAGCAAGCTCACCTCTGGTTGAGCGATGAAGCAACAGAGAAGTCCCACGAAGAGGTAGTTCAGGTTTAAGCGAGGTGAAGGGCAAAAAAGAGAAAGATGGAGGGGCGCAAGCCGCTTAAGTACCCAGAGGGCGGGGCCTCTGGCACAGCAGTGACGCCCCTAGCCGTTAAGGCGTGAGTATATTCCTTCAGGTGATCGCGCGGGGGCGCAATTCCCATAGCAAGTATGTTGCACCGAGAGACCAACTGAAAGGGAACTAAAACCTCAGTCTTGTCTGTGTTCAAAAGGAGAAAATTAAGGTTCATCCAGGTTTTTATGTCTTTAAGACATACTTGTAGTTTAAGTAGCTGAATGGATTCATTGGGCTTCATGGACAAATATAATTGTGCATCATCAGCATAACAATGAAATGTTTTCCCATGTTGTTTAATAACATAACATAAAATAACCTATGTGAATATAAGGTAAAGAGTATTTGTCAAAGCACTGAAACCTGAGGAACTCCATGATTATCTTTGGTGCATGATGAAGATTCATTATTTACATTTACATATTGGAATCTATCAGATAAATTTGATTTAAACCAATTTAGAGCTGCTCCTGTAATTCCAATATCATATTCAAGTCTCTGTAGTAGAATATTGTGATCAACTGTATCAAATGCAGCACTGAGGTCTAACAGGATCAGTGTAGAGTGTAGACACAAGTCCATTGTCTGAGGCCATGAGAATATTTTTTCCATTCAACCTTTATTTAGGCAGGTTCATCCCACTGAGCCTTGAGGACTCATTTACAAGTGAGACCTGGTTTCAAAAAAAGAATGATGACAACAGCGACAGTAGACTTTCCTTTATCATAAGAGAGGCATACAGATTTTTTAACAAGTTGAAACAAAGATGTCAAAGTAGCAAACCAGATAGATTAATAAGCAAATGTAGACAACTAAAAACATGAACATGTCTGCATTGGTTTTTGCCAGGATTCCAACAGATTCTTAAAGCCATTTAGAGAAGTCAAGGTCAAGAGCTTCAGAACTTTTTGAAAGATATTCCAGGATGCAGGAGCGGAATAGGAGAAGGCCCTTTTGCCAAGTTCAGTCCTCACTGACGGAACACTGCAGGTAATCATGTCCTAAGAGCGCACGCTGTAGCTGCACTCACACAAAGACATTTAGGAGGAGATGTATGAGGGCAACAGACCAAGAAGTGATTTAAAGATGAAAATTCACCAGTGGAAGAGTCTGCGTGAAGTTAATGATGTCCAGTTAACAAGTGAATACAGGGTGCAGTGGTGGGTACGATAATCACAACCAGTTATGAATCTTAGTGTATTGGTATGCTCACCAGTCTATGTGTATAAAATGGGGAAAATCTGTATCATCGTCTTTTTATGTGAGTAATGATGTGCGACAAGGCAGCATTTTGTCTCCTTGCTTTTTTAACGTGTATATGGATGATTTATCTAAACTGCTGAATCAATGCAGGACTGGCTGTTGGGTTGGCAATAGAACCATCAACCACCTAATGTATGCTGACGATCTTGTAATATATTCTGTCCATATAGTGCTGGTCTGCAGCAACTGTTAAGGGTTTGCTCTCAGTATGGATTGGACTTTGATATTAAATATAATGCAATAAAAAGTATCATCATGATTATCAGGAGCAAAGAGGACACTAAATTATCTTTCCCTGACTTCACTCTGTCTGGCAACATCCTCCAAGTCAGTGAGGAGGTGAAATACTTGGGACATTACATAACCGCTGACCTGTCTGATGACAGGGACATTTACAGGCAGCGTTGTATGCAATATGTACAAGCTAATATGCTTCTTCGGAGGTTCTCTATGTGCTCAGTGTCTGTAAAAACTGCACTCTTTAAAGCATATTGTACTCCAATGTATACTGCACACCTGTGGTGGCATTACAGAAAAAGCAGTATGCATAAACTTCAGGTGGCGTACAATGATGGCATGAGGATGCTGCTGAAGGTGCCGCGATGGAGTAGTGCCAGTCAGATGTTTGTAAATGCCAATGTACCAACTTGTGCAGCTGTGCTTCGAAACCTTATGTACAGATGTATGTGTAGGCTAACAAACTCTATAAATAGCATCATTTATACTCTGACCAATCCCGTACAGAGCTCGGTTAGGTTCTATTCAAGTCTGTGGAATCACTGGCGCCTTAATTTATTTGGCATTGGATGAACATTCTGTTTTTACTGTGTCTTGTTATCTTTTTTATTTTTTGGTTGTTGTCAGGGGCGGATCTACTGGGGTGGCATGGGGTGGCAGTTGCCACCCCAACAGAGAGCCTTGCCACCCTGTTTGCCACCCCAGCTGTACATTACAAACTCGAAACTCTTTTTTCCGACAACATTGAATGCAGCACAATGTACCGGTAGTGATGTGGTCCACACTCCTTACCAGTTGGTGGCGGTAATGCACACCTATAGTTTTTTGCCAACCTCCATTAAACTCATCAAGAAGAAGCATTGTTTACAACCGAGTTCTGACTGAGTGCCGGCGGGAAGTGAGAAATGAAATGAAAAGAAGACTGAACACAGCAGTACGAGAGGAAACAGGTAAAAAAGTATTAAATATGTCCCTTTTGGAAAAGTAATTGCAGTAGTAGGCAGAAATTGAAATTGTTTTCTCTGTTCGGTTAGCTGTGGTGGCTTTCTTGAATTGTGCTGGATATAAAAGTTAATCAGTTGATTATTTCCTGAGCGCTTCAGTGGCTCACGAGATATTTTGCTAAAGCTACTGACAAACGCACACATTTTGGGCCTCTGCAGCAGGCGAGAATAAAACGCTGTGAAGGGTGGAGAAGTAAACTCAGAGCCTTGAGTTCCTACTGAAACTCCAGATTGGTGTTTTTAATTAAAGTTAGTTGAGCGAACACTTTGTGGAGTCATGAGGCTGTGTGGGACGATGTGAACCCACCCGATGACTCACAACTTCACCGATTTTATTCTAAAAACCAAACCTTGCACTCTGTTGATGCAAACATAATTACACCATCAAAAACATGCAGGCTCTCACTTTTGGTATTTGTGCAATTTTAACCTTTTGAAATATTTAGCTTAGGTGTTGTGTTCATTTCAGCTGTTGTTCTGATTCGGCTCCTTTCAGCTCCTTTTAGCTTCGTTCATATTTTTTCTGCTCCTTTCAACTTATTTCTTCAAATTTTGGCTTTTTATTCTCATTTCAAAATATTTCTGCTGAATTCAGCCTTTTCAGCTACTTTTTTGTTGTTGTTGTTGTTAATTTGAGCCTTTTTACTACTATTATTTGGTTGCCGTTTCACCTTTTGATTCTTAAACATTATTTCAACTTTTTAAGCTAATTTAAACTTATTTCTGCAAATTTAAACTCTTTGTTTTAGCCTTTTTAGCTACTTTTATTATTTTTTTGTTGCTTATTTTGTTTTTTTTTCTGTTAATTGCAGTTTACGGTAATTTTTGCAAATTTCTGATTTTTTTGGGTAATAATTTCTGCCTCTCTCTGCCTTATTCTCTATAACTTATTCTGCTCATTGCTGCTACTTTTCTGGTTCATTCAGCTTTTCTACACAGTTTTTCTGCTTTCAGAAAGTATCAGCTGTTCAAATTCAGCTCACATCAACAGGTTAGTGATTAAATATTTTAACCTGGTTTAGGATTCTTCAGCAGTTTTTAGCTAAAATCCTTCAGCGACAAGGATTCACACTGCATTTTCACAGGAAATGACATTTAAGTAGTTTATGTATCCTGCAGAGTAACCGTTGCTGCACAATAGCTGAAAATGTTTAATATTCTTATTATGATTAAACATTGTGAAAGAACAATTGTGACAAACTATTATGCTCTAAATCCCTTTAATGGTCCGCTGCTGAAAGTAAAGTGAATCTGTTTGGCCAGTTTTGTTTATTTGTCTGTAACATGAGCAAAATACATGAACCAATAAACTGATTTTAATGAAACTCTCAGAAAATAAACATTGGATTCAAATATCGGACAATCAATACTTTTTGAGTCAACCAAATTCAAGATGGCCACCACAACACAAAAATGTCAACACCAAAATGACTCTAACAGTCAGCTGTACAGATGTTGAGCTACATTTAGTGGCTTCATCAGATGTGGTATGAATTCAAAGGAGCCATGGAGGAGGACCTTCGATGGGCCTCGAGGAGGTTCTGAACCGTTCAGTGACTCAGGAAAAGAAAATTGTGTCAGGCTGTGCTTGGCTGCTGATTCTGAATTTGAGAATCCACTTTATCCAGTCACCATGTCCACCTTGAGGAGGCAGACTAGAAGACTCGGAGGAGTCCTTCCCCATGGCTCAGGTGTTTAAGGGTAGCTCCATGGTGGCAGGGTGCCAGGGCTTGATGAGATCTCAGCCTCCCCTGTTAGTTTACGCCAGGGTTTTGGAAAGGAGGCTCGTGGCAGTGTGGCTTTTATCTGGGTGGTTCAACCGTGGGCCAGATAGTCACCCTTACAGGTCAAGGTGGTCATAAGAGGACCTGAAGGAGACTTGTTCTGAGGCACTCTATGGAGGATGCTGAGGGAGTATGGGTTGTGAAGGTCACTGTCCCTGTAGAACCACAGCAGGAGCAGAGTTGAGATCACTGGTGCAGGTTGGATTCTGCCAGGGTTGTCCCTAGTTTCCGGTCCAGTTTGTGGTGTTCATAAACAGGATCTTCAGGCTTGGTTGGGGAGCATAGGGGGTCTGGTTTGGGAACTTCAGTGTCTCTTTGAACTTTTTGCAGACTATATTTTTCTGTTGGTGTCTGGGTTCTGACCGTCAGCAAACTGATGCAGCACAAGGACAAGTGGAGGCAGCTAGGATGGGAGTCAGCTCCTCTACATCGAAGACCATGGCTCTCAACCAGATGGTGGAATGTGCCCTCTGAATTGGGAGCAGGTCTTTGCTTCTGATGAAGGAGTTCAAGCAATTGAGAGTTTTATTTCTACATGATGGCAGGATGGAGCGGGAGATGGATTGACAGATCAGGAACTCATCTTCAGTAATGAGGGTGTTGCTTTGATCTGTCATGGTGAAAAATGAGTTCATTTGAAAGATAAAGCTCTGGATTTACCAGTTTGTTTACATTCCAACTCTAACCTGTGGTCATGAGATTTGGATCAGGACCAAAAGAACAAAATCCTGGATATAAGCAGCTGAAATAAGCTTCCTTCACTTGGTGGCCAGGCTGTGTGGCCAGAACTTACTTGATTGACTATTTGGCCTGGGAAAACATTGGGATTCCCCAGGAGCTGGAGAAGGTCACTTTGGGTTTTCCTCCTGGACCTGTTGCCTTCATGGCCTGACCACAGATTAGCAGCAGCAAAAGGGTGAATACTGTAGATGGATGACTAAATGCCATCCTTTTTTTTAAGCAACACATGATTTTAATTTAAAACAGGCATGACAGGTGACAGCTGAAATGCTTTTCTCCAATGAATGGCTTTGTTTCTGTTTTGTCACTGGTGCTCAAAACCCTTTTACTGTCAAATACATACATGTCAAACTGTTTTTTGACATGTATGTATGCAGCTTCGTTTTGCTGACTCTGTTGAGGTTTTTAAAAAACAACTGAAAACATTTTTATTTATTCAGGCATTTATGTCATGATTCTATTGTATTTTGCATTGATTGATATTTGTAGATTTTATGCTTGTTTTATTCTGTGTATACTTTTGCCATTGATTTTGTTGTACAGCGCTTTGTGATTTTATGTCTGTGATAAGCGCTCTAGAAATAAACATTACTTACTTACTTACTTACTTTTTTATTTGTTGATGATTGACATATTGAAAGCAGAGACATCTAATTGTAACATTTCTGAGTAGTGTCAGGTTATTTTGGTTCAGAAATATTGACTTTACTGTATATCTCATTCAGCCACACATTTATAGTGACTGCCACACATGGCTCATGTGGTCCCTCTGCAGTGACTCTCTGTAGTGCTGACCAAGAGTAACACGTAAATGTACAATACTCATATTTATATCTGCAGAAGAGTGTTTATTTTTAGTTATTTCCTGCTCCAGTTTTATGAACTATGAGAGTAAAACTTCTGTGACAGAAGGATACTCAAGAAAAAGAAATCAACACATTCTGGGTAGTCACGTCCTGAGTCTAACTTCAGCCTCACAGTGTGAACTTTCTAAAATCCACCAGAAAATCAAACATTTTAACACATTTGAGGCGAGTTGCAAGTTTAGTTGTGCAAACACATCACAGATTAGTATATATATATATATAGTATATATATATATATATATATATATATATATATATATATATATATATATATATATATATGTGTGGAGGAGCAGGGTGTTGCCACCCACTGAAACATCCTTGCCACCCTCTTGCCACCCCATAGATATTTTTCTAGATCCGCCCCTGTTGCCGAGCGATGCCCGGTCTGGTTAAATTCACACTGTACTCGAACCGCGCTAGAGTTTTCTTGTACCGGACCAAGACCTAGGTTTTTAGGTGGGCCAGAGTTTGCCTTTTTGTTGCGTGACAGAGTTTGATGGCGCGATCACACCTCCCCAAACAAACCGGACTTCTTAGGCAAACGGACTAGAGTTTGGGACAACATGGCTGGTGTGAATGCACCAAGTACACATGACAAGAGGTGATTATACGTGCAACACAGATGGCACAACAGACATGTTAGTGGCTTCCACTCATTTTATTTAGACCTGTTTAGCATTAGCAAAGCTAACTTTTTGGTTAGCTGTGCCCACCACTGCTGAGATGTAATGCTTGCTCAGGGAATCTCTAAGCACCTGGCTGAATTGTGTGTAAAAACGTAAGTGTTTTACTTTAGCAATGTTGGATTTTAATTGTTTTATTGTTGTATTTGCTGGTAAATGTTCACTGTTGTTTTCTTCTATATATATTCGTGACCTCCAGACTTGACTATTGTAATGCTTTGTATGTTGGTATTAATCAATCCTCCATCTCCCGTTTACAGCTTGTACAGAACTCTGCCGCGCGCTTTTTGACCAACACACGAAAATATGAACACATCACTCCTGTCCTGTCCTCTCTACACTGGCTCCCGGTTCAGTTCAGGATACAGTTCAAGCTGCTGCTGTTTGTTTTCAAAGCTCTGAATGGACTTGCACCTCTCTACATCTCAGAACTTTTGAAAGCCCATCAGCCCGGCAGAGCTTTACGATCTGCCAGTCAACACCTGCTGGAGGTGCCTCGCTCAAGGTACAAACAATGGGGAGACCGGTCATTTTCTGTTGCCGGCCCAAAAGCCTGGAACAGTCTCCCCCTTGAGCTGCGTGCCACCTCTGATCTGACTCTGTTCAAAACCAGACTGAAGACCCACTTGTTCAAAAAAGCTTTCAGTGTGTAACTTTTATTACTTTTGGTATTTTAGTATGTAGCATTTTTTATTTCCATTGCCTTCTTTTATTACTGTTGTTTTTTATTCTATTTTCACTGATTTATTGTTCCAGTTTATTCATCTTTTTATCCTGTTAAGCACCTTGGTCAATGCAAGGCATTGTAGGAAGGTGCTATACAAATAAAGTTTATTATTATTATTATTATTATATTTTTTTCAAATCTTGTTCAGAATGTGTGTGTTTTGAATTTTTGTGTTTAACTTTTTTTTTTTAATTCTTACAGAATTTATGTGGAAACAACACATACATTATGTAAGAATCCATCCATCCATCCATCTTCTTATGTAAGAATAAAAATAGTTAAATCTATTGCAGTACTGTACAAAGTCAGAGACTTATTAAATGATAAAGGTCTGTATTTGTTGTACAACACAATCATTGTTCCACACTTAATATACTGTATTGATGTTTGGGGGAAGGCGTGTAAAACAATTACAACGCCTATTTTTATTTTACAGAAAAGAGCTGTAAGAATTATCACTAGAAAGCATTACTGTCATCCATCAAGCACATTATTTTATCAACTGAAATTATTGAAGTTCCATGATTTGGTAGATTATAATATTTTATCAGTTATGTATAGGGCTCAGAATAACGCATTACCCTTAAATATCCAAATGCATTTTGTTAAAAGACAAAATTGTTATAATCTTAAGGGGACAGAGATATTTTTAAAACCAAAATTCAGAACTACCGTAGTTTGAAGGGACAGTCTACCTCAGGGGTGTCCAGACTTTTTCAGCATGTGAGCTACTTTTGAAATGATCAAGTCAAAGTGATCTACCTACTATAAAGCCCCGTTTACACGAGAACAACCTGTGGAAACATTAGTGTTTTTTCAATGTTTATTGGGGGTAATAAACAAAAAATAAGCTGGTTTACATGAAAAATGCTGTAGTTTCCATGTCAGTCAGGTTGCCAGATAAGAAATTATGAACTATAGTACTGTGGCTTTAAAATGATAGTATTTTGCTAGAACAGAAGCTACACGAGCTTCGTGACTGCAGCCTGCTTTGGAAGCCAGCCCCGAGCCTCCTTTCATCGTGCCCGCCGTGGAAGCGCCACAAGCGGCTGGACAGAAAGCGGAAGCCAGCCCCGAGCCTCCTTTCATTGTGCCCGCCGTGGAAGCGCCACAAGCGGCTGGACAGAAAGCGGAAGCCAGCCCCGAGCCTCCTTTCATCGCGCCCGCCGTGGAAGCGCCACAAGCGGCTGGACAGAAAGCGGAAGCCAGCCCTGAGCCTCCCTTCTTCGCGCCCGCCGTGGAAGCGCCACAAGCGGCTGGACAGAAAGCGGAAGCCAGCCCTGAGCCTCCCTTCATCGCGCCCGCCGTGGAAACGCCACAAGCGGCGTGACAGAAAACAGAAGCGGGGTAAACGCGGAGGTGTCAGAGCTAGGCTAGCAGCTAGCCCACACAAACCGGCGATCCCATCCATGGTTTTGGCTAACGTGCGCTCCTTGGACAATAAACTGGATTATATACGCCTGCTACGAACGACACAAAAGACTGTGAGAGACTGTTGTGTGTTTGTATTCACGGAAACGTGGCTCAACAACAACGTTCCGGACCATGCTGTTCAGCTGGAGCAGCTAACATGCTACAGAGCGGACCGAACCCTCGAGGGAGGTAAGAGATGGGGAGGGGGGCTCTGTGTTTACATCAACAAAGCATGGTGCCTGGATGCTGCTGTGGTCTACAAACACTGCTCACCTTTAGTGGAGTTCATGACTATTAAATGCAGACCGTTCTATTTACCGAGGGAGTTTACAGCTGTTTTGATTGTTGCTGTATATATTCCTCCAAGCTCCAACAGCAAAGTTAGAAGTGAGGCTTTGAATGAACTATA
Organism: Garcialebias charrua; assembly: GCA_038048925.1. Taxonomy (NCBI): domain Eukaryota; kingdom Metazoa; phylum Chordata; class Actinopteri; order Cyprinodontiformes; family Rivulidae; genus Garcialebias; species Garcialebias charrua. The sequence continues at coordinate 16,264 of JBBPBX010043287.1, read as the reverse complement.
TCTGCACATCAGTGAGCAACAAACAGCCCATCCTGATGCTTTTCTCATCACGGCTGGTGATTTCAACCATGCAGATTTAAAGAGTGTATTTCCAAAAACATACAGAAACATAAACTTTGCAACAAGAGGAAACAACACACTGGACCAAGTTTACACCACCATGAAAAATGCCTACAGAGCCCTCCCCCACATTGGTGCTTCTGACCATATCTGTGTTATGCTAAAGCCCGCATACAGGCCGCTGGTGAAAGTCACAAAACCAGTCCGCAAGCAGATACGAGTGTGGCCAGAGGGGTCTTCAGAGGCACTCCAGGACTGTTTTGACACCACAGATTGGGGTATGTTCAAAGAAGCTGCTACCACAAACAACAACACATGTCTCCAGGAGTACTCAGACACTGTATGTTCATACATCACCAAGTGCATTGATGATGTTACCAACCTCAAAACCATCACTGTTCGGGCTAATCAGAAGCCATGGCTGACAGCTGAGGTTTACAGACTCCTGAAAGCCAGGAATGCTGCCTTCAAAGCGAGAGATCAGGTGGGCCTGAAGGCAGCCAGAAAGAACCTGGATGGGCATCAGAGAGGCCAAGGAGCAGTATTCCAGGAAAATAGCTCACCGTTTCAAGGACAGCAAGGATACACGCAGTCTGTGGCAGGGAATACAGACCATCACAAACTACAAACCCCCCCCCAGACCTGTGACAGCTCAACCTCTACGCTGAATGAACTGAATGAGTTCTTTGCTCGGTTTGAGGCAAGTAACAGCACACCTGCACATAAACTCCCCCCTCTCCTGATGGCCAGGTGCTGGCGCTGTCCTCAGACAGCGTAAGGCGATCATTTATCAAGATTAATGCCCGGAAGGCCTCTGGTCCTGACAACATACCTGGTCGTGTGCTGAAGGACTGTGCAAGGGAACTCGCAGCGGTCTTCACGGACATCTTTAACATCTCACTGAGCCAGGCCATCGTCCCCACCTGTTTCAAAGCCACCACCATCATCCCTGTCCCAAAGAAGGCAACGCCCGCATGCCTCAATGACTATCGCCCAGTAGCACTCACCCCCATCCTGATGAAGTGCTTTGAACGGCTAGTCATGAAAAGCATCACATCTGTCCTCCCTGCCTCCCTGGATCCCTTCCAATTTGCATACCGACCTAATCGCTCAACCGACGATGCCATCTCCTCTGCCCTCCACACAGCTCTCACACATCTGGACACGAAGGACTCTTATGTTAGAATGCTGTTCATCGACTTCAGCTCGGCATTCAACACCATCATCCCCCAACAGCTCATCCATAAACTGGACAGTCTGGGGCTGAACACCTCAATGTGTAACTGGCTGCTAGACTTCCTGACCGGGAGACCACAGACAGTACGGATCGGGAGTAACACATCTAGCACCATCACATTGAACACAGGGGCCCCACAAGGATGTGTGCTGAGCCCCCTTCTATTCACCCTGCTAACACACGACTGCACACCATCGTACAGCTCCAACCACTTCATCAAGTTTGCGGACGACACAACAGTGGTAGGTCTCATCAGCAACAACGATGAGACGGACTACAGGAACGAGGTGAGCCGCTTGGCCTTGTGGTGCGGACACAACAATCTCACTCTCAACGTGGAGAAGACAAAGGAGATTGTTGTGGACTTCAGGAAGAGGGATGCACAACATGCCCCTCTGACCATCAACAGCACCGCAGTGGAGAGAGTGGACAGCACCAAGTTCCTGGGAGTGCACGTCTCAAAGGACCTGTCCTGGAGCAGGAACACTGCAGCACTGGCCAAGAAGGCTCACCAGCGCCTCTACTTTCTCCGCAAGCTGAAAAGGGCTGGAGCTTCAACCCCCATCATGTGCACCTTCTACAGGGGTGCCATAGAAAGTGTCCTGACCAGCTGCATCACGGTGTGGTTTGGTGCATGCACTGCATCATGCCGCAAGAGCCTCCAGCGCATCGTGAAAGCAAGAA
>JBBPBX010043287.1:0-13008 GCA_038048925.1 Garcialebias charrua | reverse complement strand
ATAGCGTCAATTCACAAAAGAAGTAATCTTGGGGCACTGAACAGAAACATTTATATACCGGTACAAAATAATAATTTAACAGAAACATTCATATGTAAAATAATAATTTAAACACTATTTGTCTGAGGAGCAGACTGCTTTGAATTGAACTCCATTGCAGAACTCTCATCTTGAGCAAGATGAAGTTTGTGTTGTGTTTCTTGAATATGTGCACAGAAAAGGAGGGCATTTTTTAAATTTATCTGGCAACCCTGGGCTCAGCTGCATTCATCGTGCATGCAGCGACTGCATGATCACAGTTACGTCCAAACTGGTGAATAACGTCTCTTTGGACCCTGGATTTTATTAGTTTTGCTCCTGCATGCTGAAAAAGGGTGAGTAGCAGAAAAACACTCAGCTCTCTGACATTATTTAAATCTGTTAGTGCAGAAAAACTTTGGACTGCAGCCGTCTGTATGTGCAACTTCACACAGGGAGAATTTTACACCTTCGGGGGTGGGGGAGCGGGGATGGCGTTTCCCTGAAAATCTCTCAGACCTGGTTTGAGAGATTGAGGGTTGTGAATGGCTGCCCTGTATGTCAATCAAGAGACAGGATGTTTGATAGGCTGACAAATGTTTTTTTTTTTATGTCACGCTGCGATCGACCAGTACTACCTCAGTGATCGACCAGTAGATTGCGATCAACGTAATGAGCACCCCTGGTCTACCTCAATCCAGGGAATTGGATTATGGAATGGTTTGGAGAATGAAGTTAAAAATGCCAAGTCAATTCGTACATTTAAGAAAATGATCAAAACTGAATTGTTAAAAAAAATATATATGAAGTAGCGTAATGTGTATTGTATTAGTTAGAAAAATTAGAAAGAGTTATTCTTTTACTGGAAGATTATTATCATTTGAACTGATTGTTTGAAAAAAGGGGCAGATATACCGGTAATAAGATTTTTTTCTTCTTTTTGCTACCTTTCATTTTTCATTCACACATCGTTTATGGGATTGTTTTGTATTGTATTTTTTTAATGAACAAATTTTATAAATAAATAAATAACTTATCAGTGCTCAGCACTTTGGCCAATTGTGTTGTTTTTAAAAGTGCATTATAAATAAAGCTGTATTGTTGTTAAAATTAGTTTCTGATACAGACCTGACTGCTTTTGTGTGGGTCCCAATGATATCACTCTCTAAATCCAGCAGATGCTGGTGATTATGGAGCCCTGTCAACCTCTTCAGCCTCAGCAGGGCCACACAGAACTGAGCTCCCATCTCCTCCAGCTCCCTGGTGCCGATTTGAAGCCCCTGAAAAGAACATGCGCATGAAAAAGAATCAACACACGTACTTGTTCACCAAAAAAAAATTGCACACAAAATGCATTCCAGAAAATTGTATGTCAGAGAGTCAGAGAGTCTTTATTGTCATTTGCACCGCATGTGGTACATGTGATGAAAACGAGATTATGTACACGGTGTGTACATACATGTGCTTTTGATTTAAGATAAAAATACTGCTTCAAACTGAAAACTAACTACTGTGGGATTTTATAGCTTGTCCTCATCCAGATGATGGAATCACTGTCCATTTACAAAAAGCTCAATTCTCAATGACACAAAGCATTAGTTGAAGAAAATCCTTTATGTAAAGACATCACTTCTCAGAAAAAACACGTTCAAACACCAATGCACACACAGCTGCAACCCTAGGAAAAACTGTCCAGCGAAGACCTTCCACCGCACACTACGCTGACCGCTAGCTCAACCCCCACAAAGAATAATGTTTCTTATTCCTCAGAGCAGAACTAAAAACATCTGAACTTGGCTTAGCCAAATAAAATACATATACTGTATATATATTCAGCCAGAGTTCAGTGGACAATAGCTCCTGCACATCCTGCCAAATATTTTCACACAGAATGAGGGGGACCTCCTGAACTGTAAATATAATAAATATTGACTTTGGCTAAACTCAGTGGGAAAATAAATCAGTTGGAATGGAAGAAATGGAGGGAGAAAAGAAAATGGACAGGAACAAATCAGGACATAGGAAAAAATAAATAAACAAATGGACCTAGAGTGCCACCTGGTGGACACAACGAGATCTATGAGTAACTCCTCCCAAAATGATCAAGTTTTAATAAAGTCACTATTTGTTGCTTTTACTTGAGAAACTGGTGAGAAAATAAACTTAAATTTATTGATTTTTTCCAAAATATGATTCATTATTCATTATTATTTATTTGTACGAACATTTCTCTATTTACCCTGATGCATGCTTAATAATCCAGGTAGAAAAATCCAAAAAAGCTAAGTCTGGTCCTCTGGACATTCAAAAAAAAAGGATGGCCCAGCACAGAAGATCAACATCATCAGGTCAGGACTCTGCAGTCTACACTCATCTCCAGGCCAGCGGTCACTCTTTCAGGGATGAAGATGTTCACATCCTTGATAGAGAGGAACAATGGTTTGAGAGAGGAGTAAAGGAGGCCATCTTTGTGAAAAGAAACCGTCCATCATTAAACAGAGGTGGAGGCCTCCGGGTTCAACTGTCCCCCACTTACAATGCTGTTATTGCTAGTATCACTCAGCCCTCTGTGAATAGCAAACAACCATCAGGGTGTTAACGATCCATCGTCAGGCTGATGGTCCTCCTTGATCATGTGAGCAGCTGGTTTCGGCTGTCATCAGCCAACTGGTTGATCCACTGTGGGAGGGTGCTATTTATAAGACTGAGCTGAACACAGCTTCTCAGACTGAGGAAGTCTTTCGGACGAAAGACGAAACGTTTCTACAGGTTTTTGTTTTGTTTTTTGAATGTCCAGAGGACCAGACTTAGCTTTTTTGGATTTCTCTATTTATTTTCAACAAAAACTAGTCAAAGCATTTTTATTTATAGGGTTTTAGTAGTAAAATACTCTATATAAGTATCTTTGTCCATATTTAAAATCTATTCTGAACACCTACCTTATATTTGCCCTGGTCACAGCCACAGAGTGTGCTCTCCATCGTGTAACTGCGCTGAACTCCGATCTCCCTCCACACCACCACACGGGCAGTCGACTCTTTAGAGCGCTCGACAACAAAACTGGAGCTCGCCATGCTGAAGGCCGGGGCGATCTGGGACAAGATCTTAGGAAGCGTCTAAGAAAATATGAAAGTTTGTAAATGTTGTGTTGGTGAGTTTGTCTGGGTTTGTGTTTTTCCATAGATCTGTAGTTATTTTGTTTTGTTTTTAAAGCAAACAGCTGTGAAGTCATTTCCCTTAAATGTTTAAAGCTACATTTAATAATAATTTCTGCTAGATACATTTGTTTATTAGAAGCTAGTGTTCTATTTTACTTTAGCAGTAAACAATAATTTATTTATTTTTGTTCATTTTTTATTTTATTTTTTGTATTTTTTTGGTCTGCTCTCCCCATTTCTTCACAGAATCCAATCCAGAAAAGAAAAAGAAAAAGCTGCAGTGTTAAAAATAAATAAATAAACTAAGATGTTAAATCTTTACTTTCATTATTTTATATTTTCTCTCAGATTGGGTCTTTTAACCAGATTATTAAAAGGTTTATTAGGACACAACTCAGGCAAACTGGATATGTAACAATCAACCATAATTTTCTTCAGATCATTGAATGCAACATAAGATTTTGCAAAAATAGATTGTAGGAAAAGTTAGGAAGTTGGGAAAAATGCAGCTTTAGAAAAATACAAGGTCTAAACAAACAAACTTAAATATGTTCACTTGATTCCCAAATGTTAGCTGTAACACCAAGAGTTCAAGATTTATATCAGTGTTACGAGTCAACCGTTTGTTTTAATCACAGAACAACTCAAATGAACAAAGCTGAATACTGATTAAGAGTAAAGTAAAGAAAGATTGTGTCCATCAAATAAGAGTTGTTGATTATATAAAAGGGAGGTTCGTTACTAATTGTATAAGTAGAAAGTTAAGCAGGGAGCAAGCAAAATGTTTTAAGCTGAACATCTCAACAGAAAACAGCTGTGATTTATTTTAAGTTAAAAAGGTGTGAAAAGTGCAAGAATTTCTTCTTTAGTGAGGGACACTAGAATGTGAGTTCTATTTAAAGCAGATAACAAAATATGAGCAGACTGGCAGAATATCTTTAATGAAATACAGTAAGAGTGGCCAGATGGAGAATTATTAGATGGTAAGATTATGTGCCTATTTATTGCGTTTATTGCATTACTTGCATAGTTTGTGCACCATGTGTGTGCGTGTTTACCCTGTATCCAAGATCCTCCTGTAAGTCACTTGAGCTTGCACTAATGTTGGACTGCCACACAGTCTCCTTAATGCTGCAGCCATACATGAACACATTCTTCTTCCTGGAATGGCCATGGTAGTCGCAGAACACCTGCACCCAAACACAAATGGAAGAGAAGCAGAGGAAATGATCATGTATACAGGGTACAGGTATTTTGTATATTTTTTCTAAAAATTCTGTGCAGTTTTAGTAGTAAAGTAAATATATTATATAATAATAATAATATAATATTATCAAAACAAAAACTGTTATTTTTGTGAATAAAAGCCAATAACTGATGTCTTCCATCTCTTATATGGTAAACAAATCTCCCTTACAGACATCCCTCTTTCTCCAACCTGCTGACACAAAGTGCAGCGCAGAGGCCAGCGGAGGGTGTTGTTTGTGGTGAATGCATTAACATCATAAAACACTCATTGATTTTTAAATACTGTGGGCATGCAGCCCAAAAGGAAGTACAGCTGATCAGGAGGAACTGACACCAGGATAAGGAGGTTAATGAAAAATGATGCTGCAAAGTGGGGGAAAAAAATGCCCGCAAAGTAATTCAGGCGCAGTTAATTAAGAGTCATACCAGTGGTGCCCTTTGTGTGTATGCAAGATACTGCAGCAGGCTCTTAGTATGGTAGATGGTGGGGTGGAGCTCAGGATTGGGGTTCTGCCACTGGCGATTCAAATCCTCTCCACTCAGAGAACAACGATGACTAAAGCAGAAAAGTAGACGGCAGAAGGGAAGGACACAGAGTGGAGGATAAACTAAGCAGCAGCTAGAGAATCCACCAGTGTTAATGTACACGAAGCTGTGACCAGTGTGCAGGCCAGATCCAGTAGATACATGAATCGTTCCATCACTTTGAACTTACTTTCCATTGATAACTCCATCAGGGTTGAGCATGGGAACTATTTTGAAGATGTAGGCCTCTCTGAGGCTTGCTGCCAGTGGGCTGGAGCCCATCAGGAACTCCAGCGTGCCCTTCATTACCCAGCTGGCGTTGGTCTCTCCAGGGTGCACTCTGGCTGACAAGAAGATCAATGGGCGATTCCCTAAAGATGGAAAAAAGAGAAAAGGTAAACAATAAATGTGTACTAAAAAATAAATAAAACAGCTGAAAAATACAGAAAAATAAACAATATTGGACAAAAAAATTATTTGGCACAGAAAACAAACTCTGACTGCTAAAGGCTACTCTTATGTAGCATTATTTATCCTGTGGTTGTAGACTATTACAAAGAAGGGAGCGTTTCTGTCATGTCTTTAAACAACTCATAAAAGCTTTAATTAAGAACAAACTACAAAAACAAAATATAAAAAATCCATCAAATTCTTTGCCAGAAAAAGCTCCATTTATTCAAATTTATCCCACTGAAATAAGAATAAACACTAATGCTGAACATAAAGTTTGAAAGCAGATATATTTTCCTAAAAGATAACAGGTACGGGTACATGTTTATAATCCAGACAATAACAACAAAATGCAAACCTTAAAAATCTATTGCACCAGCATAATCACTGTGATTTTTCTGTGTTCATTATGATTTTTTTTTTTCAAACTCAATGATTTCTGGAACATCTCAGCTATTACTTTTTTTTATAATTTTAGATTCTGCACATGTATATTTCTTCAGATTTGGGGAATGAACAATACAACACTGAGCAGTTCAGTCTCAGTCTTTTTTTAAAAGAAGCATTACCTCATTCATCTGTTTAAATAATCCAAATTGGTCTAAACGTTTCTTGGTTTTTCTAGGATAGTCCACATTAAATAAAAAGCATTAGCTGCACAGTCGACAGTCGGTTACGTACTGAACTGACAGATGTGATCATTGGACTTGGACTCGGGCATGGCAGTGATGGTGAGAAGGGGGCAGTCATTTCCACCGAGGGTCTCGCACAGCACGTCCTGTCTCAGGTAGATTTGAGGAGTCCTCAAATCCTCCAGTTTGGACAGATGCATCTGAATACAAAGATAAATGACTTATCTCCTAATATCACACATGCAGTATGTAACAACCATCCTTTATTGTAACTTTTACCCCACTTAACAACCCCCACCCCCCTCCCATCCCACTCTCCCACATCTGAAGTGTGATTTTCAAGCACTACACTGAAGGTACAACTACAGATCTTTATACAGAGTAATAATAATAATAATAATGAATTTAATTTATAACGCACTTTTCATTAACAAAAATCTCAAAGTGCTATGTATGATGAGTTCTGAGATTTATGAAGCAAAACAGTGTAGTAATCAGACTACCAGACGATGAAGTTCAAAAATAAAAAAGTCAATGGCACAGTAATATTACCTTCAGAGTGGAGTATGTATAAGGGTAATGATAGGCAAAGTAGCAGACATCGTCCTTATGGGTAAAATTTATGCTGAAGGTCGTTGTATAATAGGATTTTCCTTTCTGACCACCAGCTGCAATTGAGCTCCTTGCAAAGTGATTCCTATGGAGAGGGAGGATCAGCAAATGTTACACTGAAGTAACCCACAATACAAACACTGAATGGTAAATGAATTGCATTTGCATATTCCTCCAATTCCACCAAATGTAAAATGTTCATTTTCGTGAGGATTTCAGCAAAACAGAGTAAGTGTGACAAATACGTTTATTATAGCAGAAAGTATTAGAATAGATGCATAAAATCAGAATGGATTGTGTAACTCCATACCCATGTTTTAGATTTATTTATATTTAGAAAGGCTATCGAAAGGGGTATTAACTTTAGCAGAGAGAGAGAACCACTTTCTAAAGATCATTTAAAAACTAAAGAGCACTTAGTCCATTAATACAAACTCATAACAATTTTTGTCATTGCAGCAAGCTATAAAATATATCAAAGAGTAAAGTTTGTACTCTATAGCTTATATATAAAATATAATAACATGGAAGATACTATATTAATGCATTAAATTGATCTTAGCCTATACGTAAAGCTATGATATCAGTTGTAGAGTTTCTTCAATAGTTTTTGCTTGTAATATTCATTTGTGCATATCAATTACATTGTGAGTTTATATACTTATAGTAACAGATGTCTGTTCCTGTTCGGACCCAGCAGGGCTGGCCACTGATGGCCTCCTGCACAGAGTACATCAGAACCTGCATGCCTGCATTTCAAAGCATAAACACATAGATATTAAACTAGAAGGACAAAAATACTAAAGTTTAAATATTTGTTGCATTCAAGGCAATCTAATTCAGTGCTGCACGTGAGAATGAACACATCATCTGTGGGCCAGATGTTTTGACACAGATGTTTGTCGTGGTGCTCACCATAGTTAAATTGGCTGTTTGACTTCTCACAGTTGATGACGTTGAAGCGATAAGAAGTTCCAACACGCATGCCACTCACTTCGAAGTAAAACCACTGATGGTAGTGATTACTATTGATATCTGAATTCAGCACCAGGTCATATTCATATCTGGATAAACAACATGATAAACTGTAAATATGGACACAAACATCAACCATAAAATCATTTTGTACATCGTCTTTAATCCCAGTGGTCCAACAGTGCCATGACTTCTTTACCGTGTATGTACAGTCGTGGTCAAAAGATTTGAGAATGGCACACATTTTGGTTTTCACAAAGCTTGTAGCCTCAGTTTTTTAGAACCTTTTGCCAAATGTTTATATGGTGTAATGAAGTAAAATTATAATTCACCTCAGCATGCTGAAAATCAGCTTCTGTGCAAAATCTTGAGTGATGGCAACCCATTGTTGCCAAATCAGTGCTTGGAAGTGATCAGAGCTTCTGGACTTTTGTTTGTCCACCCTCTTCATGAAAATTGACCACAGGATCTCAATGGGATTGAGATCTGGGGAGTTTTCTGACCATGGACTCAACTTTAAACGTTTTCATCACCGAGCCACTTAGTTTTCACTTTTGCCTTGTCACATGGTGCTGCATCATGTTGGAAATAACATTGATCATCTCCAAATTGCTCCTGGATCATTGGGAGAAGTTGCTCTTGGATGATGTTTTGATACCACTCATTCGTGGCAGTGTTTTTACAACATTTTGAGCGAACCCACTCCCCTGGATGAGAAGCAGCCCCACACAAGGTGTCTCAATGCTTGCTGGAATGACACAGGACTCATGGTGGCGCTCACCTTTTCTTTTCTGGACAATCATTTTTCCAGATGTTGTAAAGGGGGTTTCACCAGAGAAAATAACTTAGCCCCAGTCCTCTGCAGTCCGACCCCTAAACTTCCTGCAGAATGTCACGTCTGTCCTTGATGTTTTTCTTGGGAGAGAAGTGGCTTCTTTGCCGCCCTTCCCAACACCAAGCCATCCTTTAAAAGCCTTCGTGTCACTGTGTCTCACTCACACCTGTCCTGTCTTTCCTGAGCAAACTCGGTGCTGGTGGTGACCCGATCTTGTAGCTGCATTCTCTTTAGGAGACGTCCTGATGCTTGTTTGACTTTCTTGGGCCCTGAAGCCTTCTTCACTGTAGCTGAGCCACTCCCATTTTAAGATCTTGATACGATAAATGGATGACTGGGGTGCTATCTAACAAGTGGCAATGTCCTCGTAATTCATCTTGCAACTCGTCACAATTTACTTACTGTAATACAAACTGCCACCATGCAAACTGAGGCAGAAAACTTCGTGAAAACCAAAATTTGTGCCATTCTCAAATATTTTGGCCACGACTAAACTTATAACATCTTTATGCCTACTTTCTAACTTGGACAGCTTTCCTGAGGTTGCCGGACTCAAACTGAGAGTTGAACTTCAGTGATTCACCATTTTCTTCAATCACAGGGCAACTGAAAAACAATATTTACAACTCAGCTGACACTTTACACAAGTAATTACCGGTTTCAATCTCAATACATGTGATAAATAATAAAGTAAATAGCGGTCAAAACTCTCAATATTGTCAAGAGAAAAGATAATCTAGTGTTTGAATTTAAAATAGCAATCATAATGGTGATTGTTTTTTAATTCATAAAATCATTAGCAAACAGAAAAGTTCACCTGGGAATGTCCAAGTCATAAACTACTTTATCCACGATATCATTAGAATGAATCAACCGCTCAATGTCCTGAAATATTTTTGACCTGCAAAATTAGACAAACACAAAAAAAGATGATTAAAAACATAATTTTGAAATGAAGATTCACAATTTTTTTCCTGAGTCAATAAAGTTTCAAATACATTAAAAATAAATACATTAAAAAATTATATTTAGAATTCACAACTTGCATAAATATTTAACATTTTCTAAATTGTGGCAACTCGCTCTTAGTTTAACAGGATTTCTGAAGTTCCAAATGATACCATAGATATATTAAGTTGTAGCTCAGACATTTGGAAAACCTTACATTTTATCGATTTATATACTAGAAAACACTTTGCTTACTGCATATTTGGATGCGTTTAGCTTTAAACTGTTTTAATTGTACTTTCTCATTCACTCTCTAACCACTGGAACAGATGTCTCACCTTTGTACACCATAAGGTCTCTCTAGAAGAGGTTCCTTAAACGTTGGAGCCACATGCCCAAAGTAATCTGGGTAAGCCACTTCAGCGTACTGGGGGACAGAACGTGTTGCCGTCACCATCTGCACGTAAAGGTCAGGATCGTGCAGGGGGAGGAGTTGAGCCGTGTCCGGCACCTCAAGAACTGCACCTTCCCCTGATTCATCCTCACCTCCTTCTGAGCCACAGTCTGAACCCCAGTTGCTGCCCCCTCCTCCCACGCGACGGATTGGAAAGCCCCCCAAGAGCAAAGGTGACTGTATGTGCCTTGTAGTGTTGACTGGAGATCCTTCTCGTTTCCCACTCTCTGATCCAACTTCTGCTTTCAGATTGTCCTCTAAAGAGACACATTCCAGTGGACGTGATAGTTCCTCTTCAATCCCATGAGCCTGAGAGGGAGACCTGCAGAAGGAGGGAAAGGTAGTGTGTCCATCCGGAGAAGGAGTGTTAGCTCCCTCTTTTTTATCTTTATCCTTGTTGATGAGAATTGAATCCAGGTCTAAAGGTGTTTGGGAAGCAGGTGGGGTAGAAGTAGGAGCAGAGGGAGACAGCTGAGTCTGATGTTTTTTGACAGAGTTGCAGTCTTCACGAGAGTTTGGTGACAGGGTTTGCTTTTGTGATGGGGATTTAGCTGTGGGCACTAAAACTGGCCGAGTGAGCCGAGACGATGCCGTTGATGAGGAGAGGGATGAGGAAGATGAGGCACTTTTTGAGCATTCAAAATTATAGCCCTAAAGAGACCACGCATGTCGTCAGAAACATTCACTCCTGAGTGATCATGCTGCAAATCTAACACATGAAAGCTGCTCATAAGCCAATACAATTTGCCACAACTTGCAGACATCTATGTAAATTCTAGCAGTATTGTGAGGTTTGTATGACATTAGACAAGTCGTTCAATGACAGGACCATTACTAAACATGTATATAATCAAAACTACTGTCTCAGAACAGAACATGATAAAAAAAAAGTGTTGAGACTAGTGTAGTGAGTAGTACACAAGTAGTGAAGTATAATATACTGTATGTGCTTACCTGAAAATCTTCAGTCAACTCAGAGAAAAACCTTTGATAGGTCTTCAACTCATCATATGAGCATCCAATGGTCCTTTTGGGATGAAGTTTGTTCAGGTCTGTTTCTATGTCATCATTCTGTTTGACAGAAAGAAAAAAAAAAGAAGCAAAACCCTAAAGTTAGCAAACTGCATTTGTATTTGAGTCACTGATCTTGACAAAATACATGGTTGACAAAATGTTTTAGTGTTTTGTGGCCAATTGTGACTTATGGCTGCTGAAATATGACTGAAAACTAGAAGAAGTGCAAATATGAATAACTAATTCACAATCAAGATGAGTATTTGTAACAGTGCTCCCCAGAGAAGAATCCTTTACGTTTTACTGATTTGTGAAAATATTTATGTGAAATCTGCTGATTACCAGACTGCAATGATCCTTCTCGTCTTCGTCATTTTCACTGTCTGCGTCTGCTTCTGGCTCCTCGTTATCGTCACTTTCATCCACAACATCATCCACTGAGCACAGTACATACGGACACACATTACTGATCTATTCTGCTCTTGTTTTTAATTTTCATAAATATGAGGTTATTCTAATCCATAGTGCACAGCTGGTGAATAACCCTAAAAGTCAAACCCAGAACTCCATGAGGCTTGTTACTTCAATAAGAAATGAAAAACAAAATGTTAAGAAAGGTGAGCAGCGGCAGTAAATAAGAAGTTGTCGATCTTTTAGCTGCTCTCTTCTGCAGGGGTTCCCACAGCGAGAAAACTCATATGAAAGATTTGGCAATTGTTTTATGCCAGATGCCCTTCATGATGCAACCTGGGCTAGGAGAAAAAAGGAAATTGTGGTCATATTTCTGCAAACACTATCTCATACTGAGCTTATGGTCTTACTAACATAATGCAATAGAACACTTTCTACTGTAGACGGTGGGAACATTTCAGCAAAAATAATGTATTTAGGTTTTAAAAGAATATAGTTTAGTAGCGATGACTTGCAACAAAATAGCTGAAGGACATGTGCAAATAGCGTGAAACGTTGTGCACATGCCAGACAGTGAAGTGTGTGTGCGTGCGAGCTTATGAATGCATCTGTTCTCACCTCCAGGCGGCTGGTTGTACAGCTGTGCCACAGGGCCCCCAGCAGGAACATTAGGTAGCTGGAAGAGGAAGGTTGACTTGATGGTCACTAAAGGCAGACGGTTCTTAGGAAAACACTTCCTCATGATGAGACTTGAAGTGTTGATCAGAGGATCCAACGTCCGCACAGGGAGACACTCCTAAAAACAAAAACACAAAAAGGTCAAGCGCAGCTGTGCCCCACCTTGCGTGCTACTTGATTTAATTATGGTACTTCTTTTTCGTGTTTCTTACAGTGGATGAGTTGTAGAGAATCTTCATGCCATCGGCCTCCAGGAGTGCCTTCCTGCCGAGTTTGATGTTGGTAATATTCCTGAGGCAGTCCAGCAGCCCTTTACGAATCAGCATATGGCGATGGCGAGTGTCGTTGCGATGCCAGTCCAGGTACAGAGCGAGCAGGACAGGAACAAAACCACCGTCCACTGCACGACGAGCATTTGTTTCTGCGCAGGAAAGAAGATGAAGAAGCAGATATATTGGCATGGATCAATTTGCCACTGTAAGATAGGATGATGACAGGTATAACAAATAAAAATTTAACAAGGTGTGGACAGTTAGTGGTTTCAGAAAACTTTGAAAGGCAAACTGAATAATTAACTAGTTTCTGGTTCAGATAAAGTCAGAAGTCTATGAAAAACAGGAAAAAGAAAAAGAGCTTTACTGCACAACACTGTGAATAAAAAATTATTGAATGTGGAGAATTTTTTTTAAGCTAAAGGCTAATTACTCACTGGATTTGAGCAGAGCTCCCAGTGCGTCCAGAGCTACCCTGTTGATTTTGAAACAAGGTAAACGGGTTACATTGTCTGTCAGTAACAAGTGCTCAATAACTCTGCTGGTAAAAGACCATGATGATGCAGTGTGGGTGGATGTCACTGGTTTCTAAATACTCAGAAATCAATCATTGTATCTAGTTACAAAAGAAACATACTCACTTTAACAGGGTGGTGTTCTTTTTGCTGTATGGTGCAACAATCTTGAACATAAGTTCCACCACACCATTCTTCCCCAGTGAAATTGCATTCACAGCTTCAGATAAATAGACCAAAAAATTATGCATTTAGAAAAGACA
>JBBPBX010043286.1:3927-19684 GCA_038048925.1 Garcialebias charrua | reverse complement strand
GGTCAGATTTTTTTAACCTATTACTTAGACAGGTAGTCCCATTGAGTCACGAGGACCCCCCACCCCAAGAGAGAGTATTCGACAGCCATGTGAACACCTGAGTGTGACAAAGTTAAATGTTTTTGGCAGCAGAAAGCTCGTGAGCCCGTCAATTTATTATTTTTATCCATAAATTAGCCGCAGCGTTGTGTAAGCCTTGGGGTTCAAAGCCTGTGAAAAAAGTAGCGGCTTATAGTCCAGAAATTATGGTAATTTTCCTCATCTTTAAACTCACAATTGCTAATTAAACTTATCTTTTTCATCATAAATCTGAACAAAGTGAGGAACTTATTTCATCTTTGACTAAATTAATTTGTTGATCAATCTGACGTGTGAACTTTAGATTTTTTTCCTTTAAATACTCACATTTTAGAGATGTTATTTCATAACTAAAACCCTGAACAACAGCTTCTCCCTGCGTGAAATCTGCTGCACCCGAAGAGACGTCACTCCAACCGACACCTGTATGATCAGTTGAGCTGGCATCAGTCGACTCAGCTCAGGACGCGTGACGTAGCCCACGCCATGCCGTCCAGACAGCGGGCACCAAACAGTCCCAGGACCAGCCGGCAGGCGAGGGACGACCCGGATGGGGGCAGAACCAGTCGGGACAATCCAGACCGCAGCAAACACACGGACAAACAGGACGCAGACGGTCGCCAAGGACAAACAGCAGCAGCTACCAAACATAAATATTAATTAAAATCTGAACGTGTGAAAGAACAGAAAAACTGGCGCTTCACTACTCACCACCGTGTTCCACCTCAACAGGAGAGGGAAACAGGAAACTCGTACATTTGGTCGCGAGAACAGTGGATCATCGCGACCTGGTGCACCTCAACGCTAGCGCGACACCGCCAGCATGGATGACATGTGTCAACCCTGAGGACTTACCCCTTTTATCCAGGAAGCAGCCCCAGACCCACCAATCACATCTCTGCATGTGTGGTGCATTTAATGACCGCAGGTCATCCTGCCACATTTCCACAGCACAATACAAAGAACGTAGCCCGGAGTACACATGCTAACACGAAGTTAGCTTAAGTCGACTATCTCACAGCAAGGGCTTCCGGCAAGATGGCGGAGAGAGCGTTGTGCTGTGAAGAGCTCTGGGTAGCAAGCTCGAAAAACATGTAGTTTGATCATTTATGAGTCCTGACTTGGGGGAGAAAAAAAAAAGGAACAGAGTTCATCCTTGAAAAGTTTAAAATAAAAAGTCCAGTGAAGACGTGGAGAAGAACAGCAGGCGAGAAAAAAACGACGATGGCTAGCAACAGATCCAGCAACAAAGCTAACAAGGCCCTGCTAACACACGACTACTACCACTCACAAGATACGGATATCGATGCCAGAGGGAAAAAGCCTTATCACCATGCAAGCCCCCAATATCACACACAAAATCTTAATGCCTGGTCCCCACTGCACAACTCGAAACGCGCCTGCCGTCCCCTTTTGGCCGCTTGTCAGGGTCCCACTGAGCCACTGAAGACCATCTGATGACGTACACTAGGGGGTAGCAGAGGGAGGGGGTGTAGCTCGTTTTTCGGGTTCAGTTGTTGTGTTAACTGCACCTCCGACGGTCTTTGATGAGATTAAAACGTTTTTATTTATGTTTGGGGTGATCTACACTGGAGAGAACAGCAGCCTGTCAGCAGCAACTGTAAAAATGCCACGTTTCTTACCGGAGTTTGGTTCCAATTCATGGAGGCTCAATCCGGTAAGTTTAAAAAGTCCAAAAAAAGTCCCGTTGTGGTTGTGTAATCAGATAGCAGAGGCTCTCCCGACTGTTTTCTGGACGCGTCGAGCAGCCAGAGATCGAATTTTATGGCGTTGGCAGTTCGACGCGCGCGTGCGTGTGCAGGCCCGCCGCGCCGCTTCGATCACTTGAATCGCGCCGCTTCCCTGTTCGCCGTGACTCCATGCGTCTCCTCATAGACTTTGAATGTAAACCGGCCGCTTCAGCCGCTCGGCAACGGGGCAGTGGGTACCAGGCGTAAGGGAGAAGAGGTTAGTTCAAATGCATCCAATGACAAGATTTTGGAAGCAATTGAAAACCTACAGAAAATGATGCTAAACTTCAGTAAAGAAATGAAACAGATTACGCTCTCCATTGTTAATATTACTAAAACTAAAATCCAAGATTGTAAAAAAGAAAAAAAAGGAAATATGGAAAAAGAGATATTACAACTTAAAACTACAATCACCGAGCTGACGAAGAAAGTCCAAGATAATGACAGAAAAGCAGCAGAGTCAGAGCGCTATCAAAGATTATGCCCCATTGGAAAGAGAAGATGGACATGATTCTCGACACTACACGCCGCATTGGCCCAAACAACATCAACCGCCCACGACAGATTATTGTGCGGTTCACAGGTCGAGTGACTTGAGTCTTCAGAGATGAACTTTGGCGATCCACTAAACAACACCCCACCTGCAGAGAGCTCAAAATCCGATTCGCTGAGGACCTCACCAAAGAAGACCGGGATGCACGACTGGCTGTATGGCCAAAAGTGGAGCAAGCACGGAAAGCTGGGATAAAGGCAGTGTTTAAAGGCCCGTACGCCTTCATCAATGGACAACGAGTTACTCCTTAGCTATGTTTAACAGATTTACATGACATTTCCAAGTTCAGGTAATTTTGTTAAGAGTTTTGCTACCTACAGTTCAGGTTATTCTCAGGTAAAAACCACTCAAGTTCTGTCTTAGTTCTTTTATTATTAGTATTATTATTTTTTATTTTTTATGTTTAACTTGAAAAGTGAACTTTCACTAATTTCTGTTAATGCAAGGGGCGTCAGACTTAACGAATAGGAAAAGTTGTTTTTTTTTCTGTAAAGGGAAAAATGCAAATATAATATTCTTACAAGAAACCCACTCAAAACATGAGGACAGCAACTTTTGGTCTAAACAATGGGGAGATGAAGCTTATTTTTGTCATGGCTCTTCAAGATCAGCAGGAGTAGCGATTCTTCTAAAAAACTTCCAAGGTCGGATCATTTCAGATAAGATGGATGAAAATGGTCACTGGTTATTTCTTACTATATGTTTGGTTAACTTAATAATTGTTTTATTAAATATATATGGATATAATAACTTAAGCCAAAACAAATTATTGCTGGAAGAAATAGTCTTAAAATTAGATCACCTAAAATTAACCTACTCGACAAACAATGTCATAATTGGAGGGGATCTCAACCTAGCTCAAGATGAATTTTATGATAAGTGGCCTTCTAAACATAACTCAAGTTACCCAAACAAAATATGTAATAACTTTTGCAATGAACAAAATCTAGTTGATGCGTGGCATCATCTTAATCCCAATTGTATAAAATTCTCTTGGTTTGGCTCAATTAGCAAATCAAGAATTGATCACTGGCTTGTAGCAAATGACATTGACCAATGAAATCAATTCTGATATCTCTGCTGCACCTTTAACTGACCATAGTCTCATTTCCTTACAAGTTAAACCCCAAAACTGGAAACCAGGTACAAGTAAATATTGGAAATTTAACTCCAACCTTCTTAAAAGTAACACCTACATGTATTGCCAAAAAACCAAGGAATTAACCCTGAACATAAACAACCCTGTAGAATTAAAAAGCCTAGTCCAGAAATGGGAATTCCTAAAATACAAGATTAGACAATTCTCTATCTCATTCAGTAAACAAATTAAAAAAGAACTCCCAAGAAAAAGAACTTGATATTATACAACAACTAAATATATATTGTAATAAGATTAATCCCTCAGTAGAAGACAAACAACAAATGCTAAACCTCCAATCTAAACTAGATGAAATGTATATCCAAAGGACCCAAGGAGCGTTTATTAGATCAAGAGCGAGATGGATTGAGGAGGGAGAAAAAAACACTGCCTACTTCTGTAACTTGGAAAAAAGAAGGCAACAACACAACTCTATCAAATCTTTAATAATAAATGATATAGAAACCAACAATGAAAAATTAATATCAACAGAGATCTTTAAATTCTATAACAACCTATATACTTCCAAATTTTCTGCACAAAAATCCATCCATCCATCCATTCATTTTTGTCCGCTTATCCGGGGTCCGGTCGCGGGGGTAGCAGCCTAACCCCCAATTTACACTACATGCGTTCCCGCTCCGCTCCGCAGGTCGCAGCTGAGCGTTTAAAGTCCAGTTTACACTACCTCCGCTCCGGTCCGCCTGGATACGCCGCTCCGAGACGCATGCGCGGGAATTGCGAGATCGAGCGATAAATCAAGTGATAAATAAGGAAGTCAGAACAAAACAATTCATTTGGTGGAAGAAGGAGAACAACAAACTCCTCATCCATTGTTGCGTCTGCCTTGATCTTCTCTCGTAAATGAGCGACAGGACATGGTTTGAGCGACAGGACGTGATTTATTACATTTCAGAATAAAATACTTTTTTTATTTATTTATTTCTTGTATTGCGTTTGTAGGCGTAGTCATAAATGATAGTTTGACAGCATTTTTGTACAAATAAATCCGTATAGAGCTAGGATTAGTCCGCCCGTGGTGATTTTATTTTGTAAATACGGATGTTGTGCTCGTTCCTTTTCCTGTTGGTGCGACGTAATCTTTAAAAGTTGACTCCGGCACAGCTCCGGCGTCCGGCAGAAATAGGATCGGATCTAATTTTGACGGACTGCCGTCCGCTCGCCGCCGCCGTGCGGAGCCAGTGTAAACGCTCTCATTGATTATAATGGGTGCGTATTTGCTGCGGAGGTCGGACCGGAGCGGAGCCGGAACGCATGTAGTGTAAATTGGGGGTAAGTAAGGAGGCCCAGACTTCCCTCTCCCCAGCCACTTGGAGCAGCTCCTCTGGGGGAATCCCAAGGCGTTCCCAGGCCAGCCGAGAAACATAGTCCCTCCAGCGTGTCCTGGGTCTTCCTCTGGGTCTCCTCCCGGTGGGACATGCCCGGAACACCTCACCAGGGAGGCGTCCAGGAGGCATCCTAACCAGATGCCCGAGCCACCTCAACTGGCTCCTCTCGATGTGGAGAAGCAGCGGCTCTACTCCGAGTCCCTCCCGGATGACTGAGCTTCTCACCCTATCTCTAAGGGAGAGTCCAGACACCCTGCGGAGAAAACTCATTTCAGCCGCTTGTATCCGAGATCTCGTTCTTTCGGTCACAACCCAAAGCTCATGACCATAGATGAGGGTGGGAACGTAGATCGATCGGTAAATTGAGAGCTTTGCCTTTTGACTCAGCTCTCTCTTCACCACGACAGACCGGTACAGCGCCCGCTTCACTGCGGATGCTGCACCTATCCGCCTATCGATCTCACGCTCCAGTTTTCCCTCATTCGTGAACAAGACCCCGAGATACTTAAACTCCTCCACTTGGGGCAGGACCTCCTCCCCGACCCGGAGAGGGCATGCTACCCTTTTCCGGCTCAAGACCATGGCCTCGGATTTGGAGGAACTGATCCTCATCCCGGCCGCATCACACTCGGCTGCAAACCGCTCCACACCTTAATCAAATTAAAACATTTATTCCTAAAATAGAAGATAATTACAAACAAACCTGTGACGACAAAATTACAATAGGAGAACTTAATAAGGCTGTTAATCGCTTAACCTGCAGCTAAAAAGTGTGTGATGACTGAACTGAACTCTGAACTTTTCCAGGACCTGTCCCACCAAGAAGAGGTTGTGAGTACAGTAATGAGGACAAATACAGCCACACTGCTGCTACTGGACAAAAACTTGATTAGTTAGACTGTAAACAGTCTGTTGCTGCTTATTGTTCTGGTTCTGACTGTTATTGTATTTATTAAGATTTTTATTATTGTTAATATAGTTTATTTATTGTAGAGTGCTGTTTATTTAAAATATCATCCAAATGGGTCACTTTTATTTATTACTACAATACAATACAAATGTATTTTTGGCATATTTTCAAAATAAACATTTTGTAAGTCTTTATTTTGTCTTTATTTTTTTTGTACCGAAAATAAACCGAACCGAGCCCTCCTTGTAATTGAACTGAACCGAAATGTGATTTTAGCGTACCGTTATACCCCTATATTTAATAGTAGTTCAACCCTGAACTAGTCTGTCCACACAAATGAACGGGGAAAAATAAATAATAACAGGAAGTTGTTGAAGGGTTGTGATTGCACTACACTGCCACCTATGGGTTCGGCATATTCTATACAACGTTCTGTGGTGAAAATAAACGGGGACATGTAGACGAACATTTTAAATATCCGAACATGTATGTACAGAGATATTTTTTTTGCGCAGATATTCGTTTTTCAAACACCAGGCTACGTGTGTACTAGGGCTGTGCGATATGACGATATATATCGTGGGGACGATAGAAACGTGTCTATCGTGCTACTTTCCTTCTATCGTCTCTATCGTGATAAATAAGAATAAAAAAATAACTGTCGCAAATAAGCTTCATATTGTGGTTTTGCGAGATGACGGCGCGGCTTTATGTTTGACGCACGCGCGGGTTTGCGACACATGCTTTACGTGGTTAAACTCGAGAGCAACAGAGACGCAGGCGCATGAAGCCGGTGTCTCAACCATAGATCTCAACAAGGAGAAAACAGCTGCACAGGCAGCCCAAGAAGAATAACTTTTACCAAAAAGAGGGGGAAGCTCACCTTGTTAGCTTCCATTATTTCGCTCCGCTGAAACTCGGAGACAAAATGGGTCCAGAGGACACGAACCCAGAGTCCAACCGAGTCCGAACTCGGGTCCAGTTAACCAATACAAAACAGACCAGAGACACAACAGAACCGCAATCAAACGCAACGTTTTCTCTTTTCTGTTTCTTGCTTTGTTTACTCAAACTTCAGAGCGGATTTCTTCTTCGTGAGTTTCATTAGCAGCTGTTGTTTTACCGCCACCTGCAGGAAAAATTTGGACCAAAGTAGAAAAGGAGTTGTTTGTTTGTTTGTTTGTTAGTTTATTCATTTTATAAAATGAAATACAACAATTAACGTATTCATAATAGAAAAAAATAATAAAATGAAAGGTAGCAGATGAAGAATAAATCTTATTAAATCTGCTCCTTATTCATCTAATAACAGTTCAAACAATATTTTCTATAATAACAAAATAAGTAAATAACTCAGTCAATTTTCAATTCACATATATCACACATTAAATTAGATTCATTTATATTTTTTTAGCAATTCATTTTTTACCAGTTTCTTAAATACAAGGAATGATTTGGCTTCCTTAACATTTGTCATTTGGCATTAAGTCATTCCATAATCGTACTCCTTGAATTAAGGTAGATCTTAGGTAGATCTAGTTTCTACTTTGGTCCAAATTTCCTTGTTCTTTTTGTTCACATTCTTATAAATGTAACTATCTGTAGTAAAATAATAAAATAAAAAAACTTTGGTCCAAATTTTTGCTGTACACACACACACACACACACACACACATCGTGTTGTATATATCGTGATATATATCGTTATCGTGATATAAAAAAGTCCATATTGTGATATATGATTTTTTCCATATCGCCCAGCCCTAGTGTGTACAGGGCATAAATCCTTTTAATTTGATTGGTTGTGCTGCAGTTACGCACACATACATATGGAGTATGGAAAAACAGATACCCGGTCTGCTTCTGACTGTTAATACGGAATGAGTGAAATTAATTAATGGGGCCACTTTATAATGTGTTTTAAATTTTTGACTTGACTAAAATATCAAGTCTTTTCAAGTAAACGGCTTCAAGTCAAGTCCCAAGTCAATGGCGTGCAAGTCAAAGTCAAGTCCGAGTCTTTCAGCATTTTTTCAAGTCAAGTCTCAAGTCGTGATTTTAATGACTCGAGTCTGACTCGAGTCCAAGTCATGTGACTCGAGTCCACATCTCTGTTTGTCCTTGGCTGTTTGGGTGCATGCTGTTTTGATTGTCCCGACTGGTTTCCGCCCTCCTTCTGGATTGTCCATCGATTGCCGACTGGTCCTGTTTTGCTGGTCTGGTGCCCGCTGTTCTGGACGGCGTGGGGTAGGCTGCGTCACGCGTCCTGTGGGGCTGATCTGGGCCGACTGATGCTCAGATCGGGACTAATCGTTCAGGTGTCGGCTTGAGTGGCGTCTACTATGGTGCAACGGATCTTACCGGGGCGGACTCTGGACTGCTGCTTCTCGAATGATCGACAGGGCTTAAAGACTTCCGGCAGGGGGCCGGACTTCCGGCTTTTGACCAAACTGTAAAAAAAAAAAAACTATTCATCTCAACTTAACTTTGATTGATGGACAACGATTACATCCAATCACATTGAAGCTCATGTTGTTTTGACCAATTACTAACAGAAGGCGGGTCTTAGCGTGTGCATGCGGTTTCAGTCAAATCAAATGCGGAGGTCGTCACACCGGGAGGACAAGTGCTCTGCCTCCTCCGTAGTCGCGCTTTGGTCCGCTGGCCGCGCTTTGGTCCGCTGGCCCTCTGCGTGCGCACTGAGCCGTGCAGGTTTACAGGAGGTGATTTCTCCTCCTCGTGTCTGCGCCTCCTCTGACTGTTCTCCCTTTCGAGCGAACCAGAGCGCAAGGTACGTGTTTCAAATGAGCGAAAAAAGAGAGAGCAGGTGTTCTGTGATAACACGGGCAGCTAGGGGGGAGTCCGTTCATGTGTGCGCGCGTGTGTTTTTGAAGCGTGCAGCTCTTCCTTGTTCTAAAACAACGTTTGGCTGCACTGCATCTGCAGCAAATCAAAGCCCCCCTCACACACACACACACAGCTGAACATAAACAATCCCCCTCCCCCCCCTCCTTTCTGACGGAGGCTCTCTAAACTAGTTATTGAATCAAGTTACTTATGTAGGTAAACATAGATGTTTAACCCTTTAAAATACACCAGAATACAGGAAATGGCATCTACTTTATTCCAAATTTTCTGGGGGAGGACCCCCAGACCCCCCCATGCTTCTGATGCCATACTGGTAAGACATTTTCCATCAGAGTTTTAACAGTCTGTGCTCACAAACATTTTCACTGCACAGAAACATCTGTGTGTTAATGCTGGAGATGACTCCAGCTTGCTGGGAGTCCTAACACCAGCTCTGTGGAACTTCCTTTTAGATTGTGATACAGTATTGAGTATTCTAAATTTATTGCAGATGAATTCACTGAACTGTGTCTGTTCAATGTGGCGTTGAGTCTTTTTTTTAGTTGTTTTTGCTGCAGGGCAGTTCTCTGGGGCACATATTTTTACATTAAGTTCAGATACATTGAAACCTCATGTAAGTCATTGTTACTTGAAGCTGAATTGTTTAAAAACAGTTATTTGCACTTTTCAGAGAGCATTTTTAATAAACGTTGGCAAAATGTTACGATTTTATTTTATCAACAACACAAAAAAGTTTCAGGCTCAGGATTTTTTTTCACTTTAAGCCTTGGATCGAGCATCTCCCAGGCGGTGAAATTAACTCTGCTGTACGATTTGTGTGTGAGGTTTTCCTGTTTTTAGAATATTGCACTGAATTGCACTTTTATTGACTGGAGCCATAACTGCCTTTTAAACTGTGAATGTTTAAAGTGTCTGTGACATCATCTTTCTACTTTGCATCAAATGTTACAAGAAGATACTGTATATATCTTGTATCATTCAACTATGTTCGTTTTTGCAAACAAAATTATAAATTAATGAAAATTTCTTTCAAAGTGAGTTTAAAATTTAAAAACTGTGTTTCTTCACGGGACATCCGACTACACGCGAATGCAACATCTGTGACGTAGGAGGGAGAACGTCTTTAGAACGCCCCTTTTACATATTCATGGCGGACAATAAATAAACCGACTAATTTAGCGATCTAAGTGAAGATTTGAGCGATTTGTCTTCAGTTTGGGAAGCAGAAAAAGAAAGTTAGATGAACAAGAAACAGCAGGTTCTAATTTAGGTCTGCACCCGTATTTATTTGAGTCTTATGCCTGGTACACACTGCCCCGGTGTCGGGCGGCTGAAGCGGCCGGTTTACATTCAAAGTCTATGAGGAGACGCGTGGAGTCACGGCGAACCGGGAAGCGGCGCGATTCGAGTGATCGAAGCGGCGCGGCGGCAGCCTGCAGTTCCTTTTCCACGCACGCGCGCGTCCAAATCAACCTAGGCGTCGAACTGCCAACGCCAGAAAATTCGATCTCTGGTGGCTCGACGCGTCCAGCAAACAGTCGGGAGAGCCTCTGCTATCTGATTACACAACCACAACGGGACTTTTTTTGGACTTTTTAAACTTACCGGATCGAGCCTCCATGAATTGGAACCAAACTCCGGTAAGAAACGTGGCATTTTTACAGTTGCTGCTGACAGGCTGCTGTTCTCTCCAGTGTAGATCACCCCAAACATAAAAAAAAAACGTTTTAATCTCATCAAAGACCGTCGGAGGTGCAGTTAACACAACAACTGAACCCGGAAAACGAGCTAGACCCCCTCCCTCTGCCACCCCCTAGTGCGCGTCATCAGACGGTCTTCAGTGGCTCAGTGGGACCGTGACAAGCGGCCAAAAGGGGCGGCAGGCGCGTTTCGAGTTGTGCAGTGAGGACCAGTCTTACCTTTTCAGGAAGCAAGGGAGCTCGGGGGGCAGCTTTATTTATTCCATTCTTGACGAAGAATTTCATCTTTTGGGAAAGTGAAAAGGCTCACTTGTTCACTGATGATATTAGAACACCCAAATGCGACACAACGTAACAGCATTTTTCAAGTTATACAACAAAAAAAAGGCGATCTGGCAGAGAATGCGCATGCGTTATCATTGCAGACACAGACTGAGCTTCTCCTTCCTACGTCACAGTTGTTGCATTTGCGTTTACAGTAGTCTGATGTCCCGTGAAGAAACACGGATTTTAATTTTAAACTCACTTTGAAAGGAATTTTCATTAATTTATCATTTTGTTTGCAAAAACGAACATAGTTGAATGATACAAGATATAGATGTTGTAACATTTTATGCAAGGTAGAAAGATGATGTCACAGACTCTTTAACTCAGCATTTTTAAATTAAACAAACAACTGCAATTTAATTTGTGTCTGTGTGAAATTGTCCCCAAGCCTCCTCTGCAATGGGCCTGCGTGCCTTAAGGGTAACTTTTTAGGTATAATTATTTTAACCAACTTCATTTATTTAAAATACAGGTGGTCCCCGACTTACGAGCGAGTTCCGTACTTATGAGTTGCTCGTAAACCGAAAATTCGTACCTCGGAACAGCCCGCAGTGGCTATCTCGTAAAACCGGAACTTTGCTCGCAAATAGAAAAAAGACGCTAGCGCTACGGCGCACACCCGTTTATCAACATGAGACTGAACAAGCGTACATACTGATCCTTAAACATGCACAACACTTTATTTACAAGCAGTTAGCTAGCACATTACACCACACATTCATCTATAAACACATACCTGTACAGTTTTTTCTGTACAACAGTGCTTTTCTCCGCCTTTTGTTTTCACACGACAGACATGTCGTCTCTCGCCCCCCCCTCCGCGCGCTCTATGTGCAGTCAAAGTGCAGTGCAACTGTCTAGTCCAGACAGAAAGGACTGTTAGTATCCTAACTTCATACAGAAAAAGTTTTAATAACTTACCGAAAGCCGTCTGCTTGCGCCGCCTTCAGCTGCATCTGTTAGCATTAGCCCCCCCGAATCCGCAGCTCCGGGCAGTCCGGTTTATCTGCATCTCCAAAAATGCTGTCGGCTTTGTTATTCCAAGTTAGCTCGTTGTCCCCCGATGTCTTCGGCTTCCAGTCCGACATCGAGGCGAGCTCCAGGGACCTCTGATCGCACAAAGCCGGCTGTCGAAGCAACAGCTCTGGTGGGGTCCGGTTTAGCATGTTAGCCTTAGCTCATACCATGAGCTGCTGGTCTCGCGCGGCGCTGTGGGAGCGCTCGGCGGAGCGATCGCGGCTGCTGCTCCAGTCCTGAGACATTCACAGAGTTCAGGGAGTGTTTCCAGTTAATTTATCCGTATGAGGCATGCTCTTATGGGAGAAACAGTCCTCCAAAAGCCGACTGCCGAGTGCCGAGACTGGAACTAATGAATGTAAAATGGCGGAGGCGGTATTTCCGGTTCCTGGTTCCCGCAGGAAGTTGTTCAAAAAAGCACAAAATTATTTTAAAAAAAAATGATAATAATGATACTTTACGTATTTATAAAGCCATTTTGATGTGTAGACCGAGTCCAGTTACACATTCACTTATCCAGATTTGCTTTTAGAACCCGGGTCAGATGTTAGTATGGCTTTTTGGATGTGACAGACAAAAAATGCATTAAATAATCTTGGTGAATGACAAAGAATTTTTGTTTTTCTCTATTTTTCACAAGCAATATAGGTTTGTTAACTAGTCCTAGAAATTCTTACACCATTTTTCTTCTGTCTTTTCTAGGTCCTTTCACAGTGGCACATGACGGCTGCCATGGCCACAAAGAAACGCAAGCGTACGCTCTCAGAGGGAGACAGCATAGTAAGGCCGTTTAATAAGCTGCTCCAGAGAACGCACGAAACCGCATGTGGGGAAGTGCCACTAACACAGAAAAAACCCAGGAGAGGACTCGCATGCAAGAGGACCTTTCACACCAGGAAGGGACATCCTACTGAATACTTCAGAAGTGATCCAACTGTAATAGTGCAAGGTGGGACGGATCTTGGGAATAAGCAAACTTCTGGAATTGAAATTGATCAGCCTCCTTGGGTAATGGAGGAAGTGATACTGGACGTGGATGAGATGGGCCTGAGACTTGAAAAGGAGCTCAGGAACGTGAAGGTTCCTGAAGGTGAGCCCATCCCGTTCTCATGTCCTCCATCGCTGATCAATGAGCACATCAAGAAGGTGCTCCGTAAGATTCGGATAAGGAAGTGTGCTCCATATGGGAAGTGGACAGGTAGAAGAACCAAAAAATGGAGCGAGGGGAGGAATGACAAAAGATATAAATACAAAATCGTGCAAGAAATGTGGAAAAGGAAGAGGAAAGAGCTGGTCAGTTGGGTGCTCGATGGAGCGAAACAAAGTGTTTGTGACTTAAACATGTCAGAAGTACAAACGGCATATAGGGCTATATGGGAACGAGCGGACAACTTCAGCTCTCTGGGAGAATTTGCCTCACTCCCAGAGGCGGACAACGCATTTCTCGGATACCCAGTGTCGCCATCGGAAGTCCTGAAAGCGCTGAAGCGAATTAAAATGGCAAGCTCTCCCGGCCCCGATGAAGTCTGCAAGCCTGAATTGATCTCGTGGGACCCATCTGGCACAAAATTGGCGAACCTCTTCAATGCGATCCTCCTCTCAGGTAAATTCCCTGCCTGCCTGAAGGGAAGCCGAACAATCTTGATCCCCAAAGGAGCGGGGGTGGAAAAATCACTCGGAATTGGTGATTGGACACCAATCACTATTGGGTCGGTGTTGCTGCGTTCCTTCTCGGCTGTAATAGAGCGCCGACTGCGAGAGGCTTGCCCACCTCATCCAAGTCAGAAAGGCTTTGTCGAAGCCCAAGGTTGTTCGGAAAATTTGATTATGGTGGATGGGCTGATCAGAACAAGTAAAAATGAAAGGAAGCCTCTTGCTGTGGTGTTTATCGATTTGGCTAAGGCCTTTGATTCGGTCTCTCATGAGCACATCCACGAGGTGCTCAGGAGAAGGAGAGTGGACGTGCTCATCCGGAAACTCGTTCGAGACTCGTATGACGGCTGTTTTACCACGATAGAAACAGCCAAGGGCGTTACCAAGAAAATCTACCTCAGGGTAGGCATCAAGCAAGGTGATCCGCTCTCCCTGCTGTTATTCAACCTATCGCTTGACCCACTACTATACAAGTTGGACAAGAATGGAAAAGGCTTTACAATGAAAGGTTTGACCATCACCTTTCTGGCTTATGCTGATGATTTGGTGCTAATCAGCGAGTCTTGGACGGGCATGCAAATGAACCTGAGGATCTTGGATCGATTCCTTAGAGCTACGGGGCTCCAAGTAAACTCTTCTAAGTGCAATGGATTTTATATCCATGGAAGAGGAAAAACACTTACCTGTGAAACCAGGTCATGTTGGGAAGTGGCAGGTGGGCCCATCCGAATGCTGGGGCTCTCTGATGTTGTGAAATACTTGGGAGTTCAAATTTCACCCCGACGGGGCATAATTGTCTCAAACTTGGTACCCATTGTTAGTGAAATGTTGAAGAGAATCTCAGAGGCCCTGCTCAAGCCAAGTCAGAAGCTTGAAATGCTTTCCCAGTATGGCCTACCCAGGCTGATGTACCAAGCAGTTCATGGTAAAGTCAGACAAACTCAATTGGCACAAGTGGATAGAATGATCAGAGGTAGAATAAAAAGGTGGTTGCACCTTGACACCTCAACTGCTCATGGTATGTTTTATGCAAGAAAAAGAGACGGTGGAATGGGTCTAATACGTACCGAAGCAGTGATACCTTGTATTAGAGTGAAAAGACTTGTACAGATGTACAGAGCCAGGCCCGAAAACGAAGAGGTATGGTTAAACACGATAGTACCTCGGTCGAAAGTAATGAAAAATCTGAAAGTGGCAAGAGCCCAAACCGCAGAAGGAGAGAGTGAATGTCGCATGAGGGCAAGAGACATCGATTTGAAACAGGTCTCCACAAATGCTTGGAGACAGAAAGAGTTGCGTAGATGGAAAGAATGGAAGCCACAAGGGGAGGGTGCCACTATCTTTGAGAACGACCCGATCAGCAACAACTGGCTCATTCACGGGGGTCGATTCAAAGAATCTGACTTTATACTGGCTATTAAGCTCAGATCCAGTACTATACCGAGTAGGGCAAGGAATATGTGGACTGGTGGATCCACTAAATGTAGGCTATGTGGCAGAGAAGTAGAGAGTGCAATGCACATAGTCAGCAGATGCCCCCACCTTAAGAAACAGAGAATGGCTAATCATAACAAAATCTGTGCCTACTTGGAAAAAGTGGGTGGCGAGAATGGGTGGAAAGTATTTCGAGAACCCAGATTGGTAGTGGGTCAGCAAGTTAAGGTTCCTGACTTGGTTCTGACCAAGGGCCCTAAAGCCCTAACACTTGATGTGGCGATCTGCTTCGAAACTTCCATCGAGACGCTCAGAAAGAAGGCTGAATTTAAGCAGAAAAAATACGAAGGCATGTCCGTGGCGATGAGATCTAAATATCCGGAGATTCGTAATATTAATACGTTCGGATTTCCCATGGGTGCCAGAGGAAAGTGGCATGATGGGAACAGACAAGTCCTAATGGAGATTGGACTGACTGCCCAGGCTACAAAAAGGGCGGCCAGATATCTCAGTAAATTGGTTCTTCTCCTGACCATATCATTGGTCAACGTATTCAGGAGAAAGGCTCTAGGACGGAAGCAAGGCGATTGCCATGCAAAGCCTCGCAAAACTTCTTAAATCGGAAAGGGCATACTTAACCGTGAGCAGCCAGGCTCGGGGTCTGCCTAATCTGGCTAGGGAGTGGGATAGCCGGGGCTACGGGCCTCCTCCTCCATAGCAGGCCCTAGACAATTTTCTGATACCAAGAGTCTGAAAACATGATCCGCCGGGACGGGGGTCATTAACTCGAAAACAACATACCAACCGTGAGCAGCCAGGCTCGGGGTCTGCCCAATCTGGCTGGGGAGTGTGATGGCTGGTGCCGCCAGGCCTCCTCCCTCATAGCAGTTCCTAGACAATTCTCAGATACCAAGGGTCTGAAAGCATGATCTGCCGGGTCGGGGGTCATGTCAAAAAGTGAGCTAAGTAAAACGTGTGG
>JBBPBX010043285.1:0-27989 GCA_038048925.1 Garcialebias charrua | reverse complement strand
TCCTCACAGACTGCAAAAAAAGAACATGCCAATATTTAGTGTTCAACTTTTTATTTGTTTAAAGGCATGGTTCAAACAAATTTTATTTTAAATAAAACTTTACAGTAAGTATGTCTACTGATTACTTAGCTGTAATAGTTGTAAAACTAAATACAATATAGTAAATGTTAGCCTTACATTTTGGCAACATTTAACTCCATTTGTTTAAAGACATGGTTCAAACAAACGTTTTTTTTTTTTAAATAAAACTTTACAGCTAAGTATGTCTACTGATTACTTGGATACTAAATACAATATAGTAAATTTTAGCCTTACATTTTGGCAACAGATGAGCCCTTTGACAGAGGTCTGAGTGGCGCAGGATATTGGCATCATGGCAGAGCACTGCCTGGCATCTTGACACTGATGCTCCAGAAACAGGAAAACAGAGGAAGAATAGTAATTAATAACAAATACAGACAGTATCACGCAGACAGGTAGAAAAGGAAAGTACAAAAAGTTTATTAGCATACAGCGTTTTTATTATCTTACCAACAATTGTTGTCCACGACAGCTTGGAGGACACAGGACGTCCAGCGCTCTCATCCTGTGAATAAAAAAACTAAAAGCACGCGCTGCTTCACCTGTAGTTCATTCAGGGAGTTAGTAAAAACATGTAAAAACTCCTTCGCCGTCATTACAATCTGGTGCGGGCAGCGGGTCCATATTTGACGTCTTGTTTACTTTCGTCCCGGAAGTAACTTCTTCTTCTGTGGTTTTAACGGAAGTAACTTCTTCTTCTGTGTTTTTTTAAGGGGAGTGTACCACTCTGCGCATGTCAGAACTTCTGATCAGAATAAAAGCCTGCTGCATGTAAACACTCGTCATGAACGGATTGTGCCCATGTAAACGGTGCCATGTAATTATGCGATCAGAACACATTTCAATCAGGTCACAAAATTTTGTCCATGTAAACACAGCTACTGTCAACAGAAACTGTTGAATAGAAGAAACTGAGCAACATAAAACTAGCATACAGACGATTTCAGCCCAAACCACCAACTTCAGATATAAGGTTTGGATTTTAATGTCATTATTTCTCCTGAGTGTCATACAGTGTACTGTAGTTCTAGTTTTCTGCTAGCAAAAAATGTTTAGCATAATAAGATTTGTAGTTTTACCATGCTAACTGATGAAACAACGAGGAAGAGCTCTGCCTTTAGACATTCAAAGAGTTTGATTAAATTTTTAAAAGGAAATAACTGAGAAGTGAAACCTCTGTCCTCACAGCTTCATCAACACCAACTGGAGGACAACCAGTAGCAGCTGTCCAGATGGAAACAGCCACGGGTGGAGAGGACTGTGGGACAGCAGAAAAAAAGAAACCAAGATCTGAATTATTATGAAGGTAATGTGAACTCTTCAAAGACTGAAGTCAGTGATGATGATGACGAAGCTAAACCATTACTGTCACATCTTTATCAACACCAAGAGGAAGACGGATGCCGTCGAATGAGCAGCTCATCTGACCAGCGAGAAGCAGTATCGTCAGCAGCAGAAACCACCACGACCAACAGCAACTTGTCTTTTCAGAGAAACTTGAAAAGTCAATCAAGAAAGAAGTCTTCAAGTTGTTTGGTTACTAAGAAAGTTCTAAAAGGGAAAAAAAAGTACAGTCATGCAATAAAGTTGAGACCATACTGAATCAATTCGGATGTGACGAATGTGGCAAAAGATTTACGCGTAAAGGAATTTTAAAAACGCACATGAGAATCCACACAGGACACAAACCATTTGTTTGTGAACTTTGTGGACAAAGCTTTAGCCGTCAATTCAGTCGAAACACACACATGAGAATCCATACAGGGCACAAACCGTTTGTTTGTGAACTTTGTGGACAAAGATTTAGGCAAAAGGCCAATCTAAACATACACATGAGAATCCACACAGGACACAAACCAATTGTTTGTGAACTTTGTGGACAAAGATTTAGCCGTCAGTCCACTCTAAACACACACATGAGAATTCACACAGGACACAAACCATTTGTTTGTGAACTTTGTGGACAAAGCTAACCGTCAATCCACTCTAAACACACACATGAGAATCCACACAGGACACAAACCATTTGCTTGTGAACTTTGTGGACAAAGATTTAGCCATCAGTCCACTCTAAACACACACATGAGAATTCACACAGGACACAAACCATTTGTTTGTGAACTTTGTGGACAAAGATTTAGACAACAGGCCAGTCTAAACACACACATGAGAACCCACACAGGACACAAACCATTTGTTTGTGAACTTTGTGGACAAAGATTTAGACAACAGGCCAGTCTAAACAAACACATGAGAATCCACACAGGACACAAACCATTTGTTTGTGAACTTTGTGGACAAAGATTTAGGCAAAAGGCCCATTTAAACAAACACATGAGAATCCACACAGGACACAAAGCGATGGTTTGCAATAACTCTTAAAATACATGACAAACTACACGAGAGACAACTGCTGAGTGTTAAATACTTGTATTAAGAAAAGTCTTGAAGACACATGAGTTCACACGTAACCAATACTGAAAGATCCCAGGGTTTGTTGATAAGAATATGAGTACTGAAGAAGTATACTGTCAAGAAATTAAACGGTTTTTACTTACATGTATATTTTAGTTTTTTCCCATTAGTTTTTCCATTGTGTTCTATTGAGTTCTATTGTGTTTAATTGTGTTCAAGTTTGTGTTTTATTTCAAAAGAATTGTCAAAACTTCTGTAACTACAGACCTTTGGCTTTAGAGCCAATTGATTTTGGTTCTATCTGAATTAATTTATTGTTGCTACCAAATGTAAAATGGTGTAAAGATTGAAAACATTCATATTTTTTGTTCAAATACTGTATTTGAATAACTTTCTGAAAATGGTTCTATGTTTTAATGTAATAAATAATATACACAAAATGTATTTTAGTTCATTTTGTTCAGATTTAAATGTTTATTTATTTATTTATCAGGACAATCTTTATCTCACAACAGTATTTGCAGAAATATACAGACAAAATAAAAATGTGTTATAAAAAAGTTGTCATAGAATCAAACTTAAAATGCAGTTTTGTTTAAATGTTGCTGTTAACAGATCACATGTTGAGACTTGAACCCAGCCAAACAGTGCGGCTAACTTCTTCTTCTTCTTCTTCTTTCGGCTTTTCCCTTTTCAGGGGTCGCCATACAGCGAGTCATCCTCCTCCACCTCACTCTGTCCTCTGCATCCTCTGTCCTCACTCCAACTACCTTCATGTCCTCTCTAACTGCATCCATATATCTCCTCTTTGGCCTTCCTCTGTGTCTTTTTCCTGGCAGCTGCATTTCTAACATCCTTCTACCAATATACCCACTGTCCCTCCTCTGGACATGTCCAAACCATCTCAGTCTGGCCTCCCTAACTTTATCTCCCAGTTGTTCAACATGTGCTGTACCTCTGATGATCTCATTCCTGATCTTATCCATCCTTGTCACTCCTAAGGAGAACCTCAGCATCTTCATTTCTGCTACTTCCAGTTCTTTCTCCTGTCTTTTTGTCAATGCCACTGTCTCCAGACCATACAACATAGCTGGTCTCACCACTGTCTTGTAAACTTTTCCTTTGACCTTTGCTGACACCTTTTTGTCACAAATCACTCCTGAAACTTTTCTCCATCCACTCCATCCTGCCTGGACTCTCTTTTTCACCTCTTTACCACATTCCCCATTTTCCTGGACAGTGGACCCCAAGTACTTGAAGTCCTGCACCTTTGTGACCTCTGCTCCTTGTAGCCTCACTGTTCCACTGGCCTCCCTCTCATTCACACACATGTACTCTGTCTTACTACGACTGACTTTCATTCCTCTTCTTTCAAGTGAATACCTCCACCTCTCCAAGTTCTCTTCCACCTGTTCCCTGTTCTCACCACATATCACAATGTCATCTGCAAACATCATAGTCCATGGGGATTCCTGCCTGACCTCATCTGTTAGTCGGTCCATCACCAGAGCAAACAAGAAGGGGCTCAGAGCCGATCCTTGATGCAATCCCACCTCCACCTTGAAGCTATCTGTCACTCCTACAGCACATCTCACCACTGTCCTGCTGTCTTCATACATGTCCTGTACCAGTCTAACATACTTTTCTGCCACTCCAGATTTCCTCATGCAATACCACACCTCTTCTCTTGGCACCCTGTCATATGCTTTTTCTAAATCCACAAACACACAATGGAGTTCTTTCTGACCCTCTCTGTACTTCTCTATCAACATCCTCAAAGCAAAGATGCATCTGTGGTGCTCTTTCTTGGCATGAAACCATACTGCTGCTCACAGATAGTCACCTCTTGTCTAAGCCTTCCTTCCACAACTCTCTCCCAGATCTTCATTGTGTGGCTCATCAACTTAATTCCCCTGTAGTTGCTACAACTCTGTACATCACCCTTGTTCTTAAAAATGGGAACCAGCACACTTCTTCTCCATTCTTCAGGCATTTTCTCACCCTCAAATATTCCATTAAATATTTGAGTCAAAAACCTCACTGCCATCTCTCCAAGACATTTCCAAACCTCCACTGGTATGTCATCAGGTCCTACTGCCTTCCCCTTCTTCATTCTTTTCAGAGCTTTCCGGACTTCACCCTCACTAATCTTTCCCACTTCCTGGTCCACAGTTTCTATGACCTCCACTCTTCTTTCTCTTTCATTCTCTTCATTCATTAGCTCCTCAAAGTAATCCTTCCATCTTCCCATCACACTCTCCTCACTTGTTAGAACATTCCCATTCCCATCTTTAATAAGCCTAACCTGCTGCACATCCTTTCCAGCCTGATCCCTCTGTCTTGCCAATCGGTACAAGTCCTTCTCGCCCTCTTTAGTGTCCAGTCTCCCATACAACTCATTGTACGCCCTCTGCTTTGCCTTAGCTACTTCCCTCTTTGCTCTATGTCCCATCTCCTTATATTCCTGTCTCCTCTCTTCAGTCCTCTCACTGTCATATTTCTTCTTGGCTAATCTCTTTCTTTGAATGGCGTCCTGCACTTCACTATTCCACCACCAGGTTTCCTTATCATCCATTCTCTGTCCAGATGACACACCAAGTACCTTCCTACCTGTCTCTCTAATTACTGTTGCTGTAGTAGCCCAGTCACTTGGAAGCTCTTTCTTACCACCCAGAGCCTTTAACAGCTCGTCTCTGAATTTCTCACAACATTCTTCCTTCTTTAGCTTCCACCATTTGGTCTTCTTCTCTGATTTTACTCTTTTTCTCTTCTTCGCAACAACAGTCATTCTACATGTTACAGGGTATGATATTCATTTGACCGTGTTCATATTAGATCCAATTGTTTGATTACAGTATCTGCATTAATTTAGCTTGATTTGGTGTGTGGATGGAATGTAGTGGGCCCTTTGAAAGAATGGTGCGTTGGCGCAATAGTCAAAAGAGTCCACTAGGGGGACTCGTGCGCTCTTTACATTTAATACAAGAGTAAGTAAAGACGCACTGGTTTCAACTAGTCATCTCTTTTCTTATAATTGTCCTTTTTTATAAGGTAAGAAGTTAGATTAAACTTTCAGGAAAATGATATGAGTGAATGCTAGCCCTGTATGTGCGAGTTTGTATATGTTTAGTTTGTTTTGTGTCACGTATTAGTTATCTTGTTTTAATGTAATGTGTGAAGAGTGTTTGGCTAGCTACTTAGCTCTGTTGCTAACGTTAGTAAGCCGTTAGCAACCTCTTCTGTTCGGCAGTTGGTTGATTAGCTTAAATGAGGATAATTGTAATTTTTATGAAGTACAAGTAATGTACTGTTCTTCATCATTTTGATATTCCTATTTTTCTCTTTATTAATTTACTTCTGACAGTAAGGTAACAACATTAATTCAAAGTAAAATGTTTAGATATTGTTGAGTAACTGTAATGTGAAATACTTGATTTTCTCTAAAGAAATGTGTTTACTTGTATTTAGAAAGGTTAGTTGTATAAGGAAATATTTATAATTGTAATTTTTATGAAGTACAAGTAATGTACTGTTCTTCATCATTTTGATATTCCTATTTTTCTCTTTATTAGTTTACTTCTGACTGTAAGGTAACATTAATTCAAAGTAAAATGTTTAGATATTGTTGAGTAACTGTAATGTGAAATACTTGATTTTCTCTAAAAGAAATGTGTTTACTTGTATTTAGAAAGGTTAAGAGTTGTATAAGGAAATATTTATAATTGTAATTTTTATGAAGTACAAGTAATGTACTGTTCTTCATCATTTTGATATTCCTATTTTTCTCTTTATTAATTTACTTCTGACTGTAAGGTAACATTAATTCAAAGTAAAATGTTTAGATATTGTTGAGTAACTGTAATGTGAAATACTTGATTTACTCTAAAAGAAATGTGGTGTTTACTTGTACTGTATTTAGAAAGGTTAAGAGTTGTATAAGGAAATATTTCTGTGTTTTGCTTTTGACGTTCGGGGCTCTTTACATTTAATACAAGAGTAAGTAAAGACGCACTGGTTTCAACTAGTCATCTCTTTTCTTATAATTGTCCTTTTTTATAAGGGCCAACATTTGGAGGCATCGCTGGGATCGTTTGGCGAGAGGACCATTCCCAAGATTCCTGTGGAACCCTCCTGCTGAGCATCCCAAAACAACCCAAGTTCGCAGAGAACAACGTGGAGGTCTTCAACCAGCAGTTGACAGTTTGTATCCTGAAGTGTGCACTGACCACTAGAGATCAACACCAATCAACAGAAGGCGGTTGGACCCCATTCTATTGTTTCTGAAATTCCAAAATATAAAAATGGAGTCGGAACTGGAAAATCTTCAGCTGGAGATAAAAGGAGCATTGTATAACTTGACATTTGAACAGCTGATCGAAGTATGCATCACACTGCAGCACTCAGCACCTGGAGGAGAACTTTTGAATAGTAAAACACGCAGTCATCTAATTTCATATGTCATCAAATATCTTGAGCGGGAGCAACTGGCTAGCCTTGAAGATGAAGGCATGTCAGAATATCTCAGCATCTGGGACACAATAAATAAAGTAAAGTCCATTAAAGAGTCACCCAGAGTAGAAAATCAATCTGATGACCAGGAAAGGCTTCAAAAAGAAATAGAAGCACTCAGATTGTCGCTACAACAGAAAGAAAAAGAGGCCCGGGATGTAATGGACAGAAAAACGTTCTCTTGCCCACAGGTTTCACAGATAAATGTGACTCCAACATTTTCAGAAAATCCAATGTGGCGCAAAGATTTCAAGATTCTTGGACAGATAGGAGAGCCAGGCCAGAAGGATCGGTTGACATTCTCTAGCCTGGCAAGACAGATTGAAAGTGGGCTTACCAAAGGCTATTCAGAGACAGATATTATTGATGCTGTGATCCGTGCTATAACACCCGGCCTACAATTACGGAGCTATTTGGAGGGAAAAGAGACCCTTACCTTACCTGCTCTGCGTAGAATCTTAAGGTCCCATTACCAGGAGAGAGGTGCCACAGATTTATACAAGCAGCTAACCTCTGAGGTTCAGGGCAGCAAAGAGTCTCCTCAGAATTTCTTAATCAGGGCTATGGACCTGAGGCAGAAAATTCTGTTTGCCTCTCAGGAAGCAGAGTCAGCTTTAAAATATGACCCTGCTCTTGTCCAGAATCTGTTTATGCATACCATCTTGACAGGTTTACAGAATGACAACATCAAGAGTGATCTTCAGCCTTACCTCACAAAGCCTGGCGCACCCGATGAACTGCTGCTGGAGAAAGTGAATATTGCTTGTACAAATGAAAAGGAGAGGCAGGACAAAAAGAAGCACGCTGTCTCACAAAGGGCAACCAGTGTCAGTACTGTCCAGTCTGGTGAGCCAGCCAGAGAAACAAAAACTCCAACCCAGCAAAGCCAATCTCAGATGTCCCCTGATGTGTTATCTGAGATCAAAGAAATGCGCTCTGACATGGTGTTGTTAAAGGATCTAAGAGCTGAAGTGTTCCAAATCAGGGAAACAATCCAAAAAAACACTAATACACAGCCAAAGCAACCCTCACAAAGTTCAGAACAAGTGTTTGCCACAAGTCCAGTGTTCTCACCTACAGAACAGTCCTTCAGATTCATGTCACCCATGATGCCAGTTTATCCTCAACAGCACCCAGAATTGCTGCAGGAGTACAGGCCCCTGTATGGTCCAGGACAGATGAGAGGGACTGCACAATTTCAACAAAGGTTTGCTCCACAACAATATTACCAAAGACCACGCCAGCAACCCAGATGCTTTGCTTGTACCCAAGCCAATGAGGAACATTGTCAGCATTGCTTCAGATGTGGAAGTACTGAGCACTTCAGGGCAGGATGTAGAGCAGACAGAGCAGCTTCTTCAACCTATAGGGGACCTTTAAACTAAGTCGGGTTGCCTCCGTGGGGCGTGGGGCAACCAGAGTTAACTACAAGTCCCATTTTTGTGTAAACTGTGGAAAAAAGAAAGTGAAGAGGGAATTAAAATGTTGCTGGAGTTGTAAAACTGCTCTTTATTGCTCAAAAACATGTCAGAAAATGCATTGGCCTGTTCACAAAATTGACTGTAAGTCACACTCATGTTTAGGTGTTAAACAAGTCAGGCAGCTACGTGAACAATCTGAACCCAAAACTATCAGAGCTTCTGTTAAAGATCAAACCGTAAGGGAGCTAGTAGGAAAAAAATGTATTATCAAGTGCTTCCTGAATGGACAGAATACTCAAGCACTCTGGGACACAGGTTCACAAATATGTGCTATAGATGAGGCTTGGAAAGAAAATTATCTACCTGACCTGCAGCTAAGGGATGTTACTGAGCTACAGGACCCACTGGACCCATTACATATTGAAGCAGCTAATGGCACCGCCATGCCATACTCTGGCTGGCTGGAAGTCCCTTTCAAGTTGACTACGATGGATGATGAGCTGCTAATACCTGTGCTTGTGTTGAAAGGCAACCAACAGCAATGCCCAATCATTGGGTTCAATGTAATTGAACATCTCGTGCAGAACAACCGGGAAGGCCAACCAATATATGGCGGTATGGACAAACTTGTAAATGCAGTAAAAATTGCATTCCCTCATCTAAAAAATAATAAGGTAAAAGCCTTTATTTCTGCTGTCAGCCTGGGTCAAACATGTGAACACAATGTGAGGACAGTAAATGAAAGAGTCAATGTGCCAAAACACACCACCGTCCAGATTCAGTGTCGTATTCAGGCCCCAAAGTTTAGAGAGGCTAAAACTCTGCTTTTTGAGCCTCTTGTGAACCCACAGTGGCCTGAGGAATTGGAATTCTGTGATACCCTTGTATCAATTGAGGCAGAAACAGCCCCAAATGTTGTTTTAAGTGTTCAAAACCCCACAAACCACGATATCACACTTCCAGGCCGGACGGTTGTTGGAGCTGTGCAGTCTGTAAGGTCTGTGTATCCAGCTGACTTTTTCAGCACAACCCAACAACCAACAAGTAAATCAGTCAATCACATCCAGGCCCAGAGCACCAGTGAAGGTGTACCTGCAGATGGACAGTGGGACCCTCCTGTTGATTTAACTCACCTGGATGAGGACCAGAGACAAATAGTAAGTCAGATGTTAAGAGAAGAATCTGAGTCTTTCTCCAAATCTGATGAGGATATTGGCTGCATACACGGGTTGCAAATGAACATCTCACTGAAGGATGATGAACCTGTGTCAAAAACATACCGGTCTGTGCCCAAACCTCTGTACAGGGAAATGAAAGATTACCTGCAGGATCTCATAGTGCAAGGGTGGGTTGAAAGATCCACATCTTCTTACTCCTCACCAATTGTCTGCGTAAGAAAAAAAGATGGCACTCTGCGTTTATGTATAGATTACAGAGAGCTCAACAAAAAAACACATCCTGACCGCCACCCGATTCCCAGGGTTCAAGATATAATGGATAACCTAGGGGGAAACACCTACTTTTCCTTGCTGGACCAAGGGAAAGCATATCATCAGGGATTCATGGACAGAGACAGCAGGCATTTAACAGCCTTTGTGACCCCCTGGGGCCTATACGAGTGGGTACGAATTCCATTCGGCCTGATGAATGCGCCCGCAGCTTTTCAGCGCTGCATGGAACAATGCTTAGCAGATTTGAGGGATGAAATGTGTGTACCATATCTTGATGATGTTCTT
This sequence comes from Garcialebias charrua, assembly GCA_038048925.1. Taxonomy (NCBI): domain Eukaryota; kingdom Metazoa; phylum Chordata; class Actinopteri; order Cyprinodontiformes; family Rivulidae; genus Garcialebias; species Garcialebias charrua. The sequence goes on along the minus strand of JBBPBX010043285.1, from coordinate 17,827 downwards.
GTGTTTAGCAGGACATTTGAAGATCATGTCAGCCATGTCCGAGCAGTGTTGCAACGTCTGAGGCAGCATGGGATCAAGCTAAAACCTAAAAAGTGTGACCTGTTTAAAGCTGAGGTGCGGTACCTGGGCAGGATCGTGTCTGCTGAGGGCAACAGGATGGATCCAGCTGACACTAATGCTGTAAGAGCCCTAAAGCATAAACATCCTGCGAATGTTGGTGAGTTGAGAGCAATTCTTGGACTTTTGAGCTATTACAGGCAGTATATAAAGGACTTTTCACGTATTGCTAGTCCCTTATATGATCTGTTAAAAGCACCTACAAAGCATGAGCCGTTAACAAACAAAAAGAGAAAGTGGCCAACAAAAACTGGCAGCAGAGCTGTCCCATCCAGTACAATCATTCATTGGACTGAAAAACACCAGTTGATCCTGGAACAACTCATTGACTGCCTTGTCAACCCTCCTATACTTGGCTTCCCAGATTTCTCACAGCCATTTGTTCTTCACACAGATGCGTCAAATCTGGGTCTAGGTGCCGTGCTATACCAAAAGCAGAGTGGAAAGCTTCGTGTGATTGCCTATGGCTCGCGCACCCTAACAGCTGCAGAGAAAAATTATCATTTGCATTCGGGGAAGTTGGAGTTTCTCGCCCTTAAATGGGCTGTAACAGAGAAATTCAGAGACTATTTATATTATGCCCCATTTTTCACTGTCTATAGTGACAATAATCCACTCACATACGTGTTGTCATCTGCCAAACTAAATGCAACAGGATGCCGATGGGTTGCAGAGCTGGCAGATTTTCATTTCTCTGTGAAATACAGGCCAGGAAAGGAAAATGTGGACGCAGATAGTTTATCCCGAATGCCTCTAGATGCAGAGTTTTTTATGAAAGAGTGTTCAGAAGAAATGCCATCTGACGTCATTGGGGCAACTACAGAAGCAGTGAAAAATCAAGATGAGTCCAGTGTGTCGTGGTCCATGTGTGTCTCAGTAGCATCTGCAGATTTGACCCCTGACACATCCATCATCCCACTAACACCAGAACAGATCCAGAATGACCAAAGAAATGATCCAGTTCTGGGACCAGTGATCCAGTTAAAACTAACCGCAAGCAAACCGTCAGGTGCACAACTCAAGCAACTTAGTCCACAAGTGGGGTGTTTGCTAAGAGAGTGGGACAAGTTGGAAATTGATGAAAGTGGGGTGTTGCACAGAAAGACAACAAGCAAAAAACAACTTGTACTCCCAGAAAAATATAAAAGTACAGTGTTGAGGGAACTTCATGACGAAATGGGCCACCAAGGTGTCGACAGGACATCATCCCTGATACGGGACAGGTTTTATTGGCCATATATGCAGCGTGAGATAGAGAGCTATGTCATGAGTTTGGAGTTTGCATGTTCTCCCCGTGCATGCGTGGGTTTCCTCCGGGTACTCCGGTTTCCTCCCACAGATCAAAAAACATGCTTGTTAGGCTGATTGGTGACTCTAAATTGACCCTAGGTGTGAGAGTGAGAGTGGATGGTTGTTTGGTGTGAGTGAGACAGGTCCCTCTTGTAAATGAGTCACCGTGACTCAACGAGGCTAGCCTGTATAAATAAAGGTTGAATGAATGAGAAGATGTGAATGTCTCAAACATAAGAAACCTAGTCAGGAAACAAGGGCTCCCCTCACCAATATAGTAACAACTCAACCATTTGAACTTGTCTCTGTTGATTTCCTACATCTCGAAAAATGTCTAGGGGGTTATGAGTACATCTTGGTGATTATTGATCATTTTACCCGCTTTGCCCAGGCCTATGCCACCACTTCCAAATCAGCTAAAACAGCTGCAGACAAGATCTTTAATGATTACGCCATGAAATTTGGTTTTCCTGCTCGTATTCACCACGACCAGGGTGGTGAATTTGAGAATCAACTATTCACACAACTAAAAAAATACTGTGGAATTGCAGGGTCCAGAACCACTCCCTACCACCCGCAAGGAAATGGACAAGTTGAAAGATTCAACCGGACATTACTCCAAATGCTTCGGACACTCACAGACAAACAGAAACACAACTGGAAGGATTCATTAAACAAAATGATCTATGCATATAACTGTACTCGGAGTGAGGTGACAGGTTTCTCCCCCTTTCAGTTGTTGTATGGGCGTTCTCCCCGATTGCCAGTTGACATGCTGTTTAATTTGACTCCAGAACAAGCAGACCATAATCATCATGGCTATATGGAAAAGTGGAAGCAAGGCATGGAGGAGGCGTATGGAATCGTCAGAGAAAATGCCCAGAAAGCCGGCCAGAGGAGTAAGGAATTGTACAACCGCAAGGTGAATAGTTCAGTACTACAACCAGGTGATCGTGTTTTAGTGCGCAATTTGACACCTCGTGGGGGCCCAGGAAAACTGAGGAATCATTGGGAGGACATTGTTCATGTTGTTGTACGCCAGGTAAATGAAAATGTCCCAGTTTATGAACTCAAACCTGAAAAGGGTCAAAGAAGGTCAAGGGTCCTTCATCGCAATCTGCTCCTCCCATGTGACTCTTTGCCCCTTGAGATTCCAGTCCAGACTGGAAAGAAGAGGAGAAAAATGTTAAATAACAAAGGAGTGGAGCAGGCAGAGGAAGAGGATGATGATGCTGACGAATACTATCCTGTGCTATTTCATCAGCCAGCCCAGCCTGAGAAAGTAAGTCATATGCCTGCAAGCACAACCCAAGAGCTAGGAGATATCCAGTTTGAACAGAGCATAGCTCCTGAAATGGATCACAAACAAGGAGAAACAACTGTGATGGAATATGAGGAGTCTGGCTCTTGTAACGAGGAACAAATGATGGAGGATGCTACTGAACAACCTGCTTCAACTGGGATCATGGAGGATGCTACTGAACAACCTGCTTCAACTGGGATCATCAGAGAGGGAGTTCAGGCTCCTGAAGAAGCTCAACGACCGCAACGGCTTCATAGGAAGCCCAAAGTTTTTACATATGAGAGGCTTGGATCTCCAGTCTGCTATAACCTAAGGACTCCACCACAGCCCCCATACTTCACAATGCCATGGATGAACATTGTTCACCCATACTACATCTCATATGACTATCAGAGATGAGTGCAGGACATGGTGCACCACTGAACTGAAAGAATGGACACACATTGGGTTCATAGCATGATGGACAAGTAGTGACTTTCATGTTTAAAACATGGACACTGGGTGTTTACCCTCAAAATGAGAATGTATGAAAAGAGTTCCAGTCTGTAAGTAGATTTATTGGCATCCAAGCCACAATGTACTTGTCAATGAACTCTTGTTATGGAGTCACAGGATGACCACTAAGATGATGGACAAGTAGTGACTTTCATGTTTAAAACATGGACACTGGGTGTTTACCCTCAAAATGAGAATGTATGAAAAGAGTTCCAGTCTGTAAGTAGATTTAGTGACTTAAGGAATATTTTTAAGACTGATGGGTTGCTTCTCATGCTTTACTACTTTCCCAACATCACATGAGTTGAGATGTTGGGGACAACATCTATTTTGTGGGGGAGTGTGTTACAGGGTATGATATTCATTTGACCGTGTTCATATTAGATCCAATTGTTTGATTACAGTATCTGCATTAATTTAGCTTGATTTGGTGTGTGGATGGAATGTAGTGGGCCCTTTGAAAGAATGGTGCGTTGGCGCAATAGTCAAAAGAGTCCACTAGGGGGACTCGTGCGCTCTTTACATTTAATACAAGAGTAAGTAAAGACGCACTGGTTTCAACTAGTCATCTCTTTTCTTATAATTGTCCTTTTTTATAAGGTAAGAAGTTAGATTAAACTTTCAGGAAAATGATATGAGTGAATGCTAGCCCTGTATGTGCGAGTTTGTATATGTTTAGTTTGTTTTGTGTCACGTATTAGTTATCTTGTTTTAATGTAATGTGTGAAGAGTGTTTGGCTAGCTACTTAGCTCTGTTGCTAACGTTAGTAAGCCGTTAGCAACCTCTTCTGTTCGGCAGTTGGTTGATTAGCTTAAATGAGGATAATTGTAATTTTTATGAAGTACAAGTAATGTACTGTTCTTCATCATTTTGATATTCCTATTTTTCTCTTTATTAATTTACTTCTGACAGTAAGGTAACAACATTAATTCAAAGTAAAATGTTTAGATATTGTTGAGTAACTGTAATGTGAAATACTTGATTTTCTCTAAAAGAAATGTGTTTACTTGTATTTAGAAAGGTTAAGAGTTGTATAAGGAAATATTTATAATTGTAATTTTTATGAAGTACAAGTAATGTACTGTTCTTCATCATTTTGATATTCCTATTTTTCTCTTTATTAGTTTACTTCTGACTGTAAGGTAACATTAATTCAAAGTAAAATGTTTAGATATTGTTGAGTAACTGTAATGTGAAATACTTGATTTTCTCTAAAAGAAATGTGTTTACTTGTATTTAGAAAGGTTAAGAGTTGTATAAGGAAATATTTATAATTGTAATTTTTATGAAGTACAAGTAATGTACTGTTCTTCATCATTTTGATATTCCTATTTTTCTCTTTATTAATTTACTTCTGACTGTAAGGTAACATTAATTCAAAGTAAAATGTTTAGATATTGTTGAGTAACTGTAATGTGAAATACTTGATTTACTCTAAAAGAAATGTGGTGTTTACTTGTACTGTATTTAGAAAGGTTAAGAGTTGTATAAGGAAATATTTCTGTGTTTTGCTTTTGACGTTCGGGGCTCTTTACATTTAATACAAGAGTAAGTAAAGACGCACTGGTTTCAACTAGTCATCTCTTTTCTTATAATTGTCCTTTTTTATAAGGGCCAACATACACACAACCATCCGATGCTGTCTGGCCACGCTCTCCCCTGCCACAACCTTACAGTCTCCAATCTCCCTCAGGTTTCCTCTTCTACACAGAATGTAGTCGACCTGTGTACTCCTTCCTCCACTCTTATAGGTCACTCTATGTTCCTCCCTCTTTTGGAAATAGGTATTGACTATAGCCATTTCCATTCTCTTGGCAAAATCCACCACCATCTGTCCTTCCTGGTTTCTTTCCTTGACACCAAACCTACCCATCACTTCCTCATCCCCTCTGTTTCCTTCACCAACATGTCCATTCAGGTCTGCTCCAATCACCACTCTTTCCTCCCTGGGAATACTCTCTATCACTTCATCCAAATCTTTCCAAAATTTATCTTTCTCCTCCCCATCACATCCAACCTGTGGAGCATAACCACTGACTATGTTTAGCATCAGACCTTCTACTTCTACCTTCAGGCACATCACCCTATCTGACACTCTCTTCACCTCTACTACATTCTTTGCCAACTCCTCCTTCAGGACCACCCCTACTCCATTTCTCTTTCTATCCACACCATGGTAAAACAGTTTGAACCCTGCTCCAATACTGCGAGCCTTGCTGCCCTTCCACTTGGTCTCTTGGACACATAAAACATCTACCTTTCTTCTCTGCATCATGTCAGCCAGCTCTCTACCTTTGCCTGTCATTGTCCCCACATTTAGAGTTGCAACCCTCAGTCCTACATTCTTCACTTTCCTCCTCTCCCTCTGTCTCCTGACACGTTTCCCTCCTCGGGGTCTTCGACTAACAGTAGTACAATTTCCGCCGGCACCCTGTTTGTCAACAGCACCGGTGGCGGACGTTGTTAACCCGGGACCGATCCGGTATGGTTTCACTTTGATGAACTCGCATTATGGTTTTGGCAAGTGTTTTACATCGGATGCCATTCCTGACATAACTCTCACCATTTACCCGGGCTTGGGACTGGCACAAGAGATACACTGGCTTGTGCTCCCTAGTGGCTGGTTTAAACAGTGCGGCTAACTAGGACTAGCTAATGTCTTAAAGTAAATAAGTGATGTTATTTCAACCTAAACCACAGACAGTGAATAAATGTTTCACATTTAAGGTAGAAAAAGTGTTTACTTTTTTACACCATCTATTAACTGCTAGCTTGTGGGGGTAACATGTTTGCTGAGGCTTATATAATAGGCAGCTGTGGCTGAGTGGTTAGAGTTGGGGGTTCAAATCCACCAGCAGTCACATGCCAAAGTGTTCCTGGGCAAGATATTGAATCCCTCAGTAGCAATGTTTTCATGTGCAAATTTTTTTGGACCAGATTGAAATGTTTTCAGATTAAATAATTCAAATGTATACAGGGAACCCCCGACTTACGGTGCCCGCGACCTACGGCAACCTGGACCTACGAACGAGCCACTTTGAAAGAATGCCATCGAGATACGGCAAAAAAACGTGACTTACGAATGAACCAAGTTAAAAATATGTAATCGAGCTACGGCATACTAGATGCGAGACCTACGAACGAGCCCAATTAGAAGTATGTAATCGAGCTACGGCACAACTGCGTCAGTATGGCAAGCGGCAAGGTGGGGGAGGGGATTGCATTGGCTTTTGTATGTTGGGCATGACAGTGGAAAACTACCGCCAGCGAGAGTGGGGGCTGGGCTCCCGGAGGATGTACACACAGCCGCAGTGCACCTGGCCGCGGAGAGATCCGTACAGGTAAAGCGGTACTATTTAAAGGGCTGCGGCCATTTTGTCCCTCGTGGGTTAGTTACGGCGATTGATGAGTAGAGACATACGAACAGAGAAAGAACGAACAAACAACGAACGAAGAACAAACAAACAGGTAATAAATTTAAATTTAGAATTTTTAGACGAAAGCGAACGTTAGCATATCATTCATTTGTGAACGTTAACATTCATTTGTGAACATTAGCGTTAATGTGCGTGTGCATTAGCAGCACATTAGCACGTACACTAATTTTATTTTTTTGTGTGTGGGTTTAGAAATGGCTCCGAAGAGACCAGGAAAGTCTGCGGATGTGGCCGAGGCTAAGAAACCTCGTAAAACAATCATGCTGGAGACGAAGGCTGAAATTATTAAAATGTCAGATCGGGGCATGAGTGCTATTGGAGAGAAGCTAGGGTTAGCCAGGTTGACTGTGTTGACCATCGTTAAGAACAGAGAGCGCATTATACAGCACGTGCGTGATTCAGCTCCCATGCGGTCAACCATAATTACAAAGCAGAGGACGGGTAAGATTGTGGAAATGGAACAGTTGCTGATGCTATGGCTGGAGGACAATACCCAACGTTGTGTACCCGTTAGCATGTCGGTGATATGTGAGAAGGCGAGGAGGATTTATGCTCGGCTGCAAGAACTAGCAAGGAGTGGGGGAGGTGCAGGGGGCAGGGGCGTGCACAGAGCGATTCTGGTAAAGGGACGTCTTCCCAGAGTGCAGGAGAAGGGACGTCAGGCAACACATCGGGGGGGGGGGTCACTGGATCAGAGCAGTTCAACGCCTCCAAAGGTTGGTTTGCTCGCTTCAAAGAGCGAAACAACTTCCACAACATCAAAGTACAGGGAGAGCATTTAATTTCTCATTTTTATTTTTTAATAGGTAGTCCATGACTTACGAATTTTTTTTTCATTTTTCCTTTTATTACAATGTTACAACAGCTTAACCGTGTCATGTTTGTGTGCATTTAAACAGGTGAGGCCATCAGTGCTGACCACGAGGCAGATGAGGCCTTCCTTGAAACACTGGCTGAGATCATCAGGGACGGCGGGTACACTGCCCAGCAAGTGTTCAACGTCGATGAGACAGAGTTGTTTTGGAAGCGTTTGCCAGAAGGGACCTACATCAGCAAGGTCGAACGAACCGCACCGGGCCACAAAGTCGGCAAGGAGCGTTTGACCTTGCTGGTGTGGGGCAATGCTTCAGGTGATTGCAAACTCAAGCCATTGTTGGTGTACCAATTTGAAAAACCCAGAGCCTTCAAAAATGTTGATAAAACTCTTGCCAGTTTATTGGACCTCAAATAAAAAGGTGTGGGTGACGCTGGCTGTGTTTACAAATTGGTTCACCAACAACTTTGTACCAGATGTCCGGCGTTTTTGCAACCTCAAAAAGATTCCCTTTAAAATCCTGCTGGTATTGGACTACGCTCCAGGACACCCCCTTGGTCTCACCGACTTGACCAAGGATGTGAAGGTAATGTATCTGCCTCCCAACACCACATCTCTGATCCAGCCAATGGACCAGGGGGTGATTAGTATGTTTAAGGCATACTACCTTCAGAGGGTCATCCGTGCCGCTTTGGAGGCAACAGAGAACTCTGAGACCCTCACCCTCAAAGAGTTCTGGAGACAGTACAATGTCCACGATGCTGTGCTGAACATTGGCCACTCCTGGAATCGTGTTACTAAAAAGAACATGTGCGGAATGTGGAAGAAGCTCTGTCCACAGCTGTTCAGGAGGTACACGATTCCCAGGAGGTGGACCATGTAATCGAGGACGTTGTGAGGATGGGCAAGTCACTGCATCTTGACATGGACCAGGACGATGTCCAACAGCTGTTGGGTACAGCAGGACAAGACCTGTCCACGGACGACCTCATTCAGCTGGACAGGCACGTCCCGGATGAGGAAGAGGAGCAGGCCACCTCCATCCCTCCATCCAAGACCTTCACCAGGTAGGAGATGGTGAAGGGCTTTAAAGAGCTCCACAGCTTCCTGGTGAGGATGGAGGCGCAGGACCACGATGGGGAGAGGTTCTCCAGGGTCTCTAGGGCTGTCCTGAATGACGTTGCGTGTTACCAGCAGATCCTGGAGGACAAAAAGCAGGAGCATGTGCAGAGCAACATGCTACGATTTCTGACAAAGGTCCCAGCACCGCCTCCAGGATCTTCTGGTGCACCAGCTGAAAGTCCATCCAGTCCTCCTGCAGCAAGCCAGGAGGAGGCCATGGACAGCCCACCCTCTCCCCAGTAAAAGACAACCCCCCCCCCGCTCCCTCCCTCCAGGTACAGTACTGTAATGAAATGTTATTTTTATTTTTCTGAGTTGTGTCACGTTACACACATTAATTTCATCTGTTAATCAATTTGTATCTGCTTATGTTCACAGCCTGCTGCTCCTCCTCCTCCCCCTCCTCTCCACCAGCTCCACCATCCCATCACTGACCTACCCACCTTCACATAATAGCACAGCATCGTCAGAAAGGTACAGCAAAGACATGTTAATTTTTTTAATGTTCTTTTTTGTTTTATGTTACATCTACACCTACTCTAATCATCACCTCTCTCTCGACAACCTCCAAAGTGTCATGCCCCCCTGGTCCATCCACACATGTGCACCACACCACACAGGTAAGGAGAAGTTGTTCTTGTCTGTGTTTTCATTTCTGCAGATGTTGACGTCTGTGTGTGGGTTTCAACAGAACCACCTGCTGCTCTGCCTTATGGACCAGTCTCCGGTACCTCCACCTGCTGCTCTGCCTCATGTACCAGCCTCCTGCACCTCCTCACATGCACCACACAGGTAAGGAGAAGTTGTTCTTGTCTGTGTTTTCATTTCTGCAGGTGTTGACGTCTGTGTATGGGTTTCAACAGAACCACCTGCTGCTCTGCCTCATGGACCAGCATCCGGTACCTACACCTGCTGCTCTGCCTCATGGACCAGCCTCCGGTACCTCCACTTACTGTTCTGCCTCATGTACCAGCCTCCTGCACCTCCTCCAGCTCCACACATGCACCACACAGGTAAGGAGAAGTTATTCTTGTCTGTGTTTTCATTTCTGCAGGTGTTGACGTCTGTGTGTGGGTTTCAACAGAACCACCTGCTGCTCTCCCCTCTCTGTCCTGCCACGTCTGTCCTACCTGCTGCCCTAGCTTGTCTCCAGTGTCACCTGTTTCTGAACATCAGCAATGAGTAGAACTTCTTCTCTGTCTGTTTTTCATGTTTTCTTTGCAGGTGATTGTCCAACTGTAACTGCACATTTTCATGTTTGTGTTAATTCTTACACAGATCTCATTGTGCACATTCTTCATGAATGGACGTCTGTCCTGCCTGCCTCTGTCATCCTGGACGTCTGTCCTACCTGTTGCCCTAGCTTGTCTCCAATGTCACCTGTTTGTGAACATCAGCAGTGAGTAGAACTTGTTCTCTGTCTGTTTTTCATGTTTTCTTTGCAGGTGATTGTCCAGTTGTAACTACACATTTTAATGTTTGTGTTAATTCTTACACAGATCACATTGTGCACATTCTTCATGAATGGACGTCTGTCCTGCCTGCCTCTGTCATCCTGGACATCTATCCTGCCTGCCTCTGGTGTCCTGCATGCTGCCTCCATCCATCACCTTTGTGTCAACACCTTCTGCCTCAATGACTGCTGCCAAAAAAAAAAAAAACTGATCTGATGCACAGACCTGCTCACATCAGGACCACACACCTGAACTCATACCTGCCATAAAATGCTCCCAACATTCATTGTTGAGTAATAGCTAAGCAGTTTTATCCAATCCAGGTTTGAACTTGAGAAAAACATCATCTGTCTACCTACACTTCAAAGTAAGGGAATTTTGTTTAATTTTTCTGCTGCTTTTTTTGAGTTCATGGACTTCTTTTTCATGCACATGGACATGGACTGCACACCAAGGCACTGGTTTCACATACATAATGGTTGCAACATGTTTCTGATGGATGTGATTTGCTACTGATTTGGTGCTGATTCATGTAAATAGCTGCTGCTGCTGATGATGGATGGATGGATGGATGGATGGGAATTGCTGCTGATTTGTTGCTGTTTGATGTCAATAGCTGCTGCTCTTTGAGAACTGTTCATGGTTCATGGTTGACAACATTTGCTGATGATGGATGGATATGAATTGCTACTGATTTAGTGCTGTTTGATTGATGATGGATGAATGGCACTGGTTTCACATACATGATGGTTGCAACATGTTTCTGATGGATGTGATTAGCTGCTGATTTGGTACTGATTCATGTCAATAGCTGCTGCTGATGATGGATGGATGGGAATTGCTGCTGATTTGCTGCTGTTTGATGTCAATAGCTGCTGCTCTTTTCAGAAGTGTTCATGGTTCATGGTTGACATAATTTGATGCTGATTTGGTGCAGTTTGCTTGATGATGGATGGATGGCTGGATGGGAATTGCTGCTGTTTGATGTCAATAGCTGCTGCTCTTTTCAGAAGTGTTCATGGTTGACATCATTTGCTGATTATGGCTGAGAACTGTTTATGAAGAGATTTGTACAGTATTTTCTATGCTTTTTCTATGCTGAAACATACATTACTTACCTTTTTTAAAGTTCCTGGACTGGACTGTACACTAAGGCATTTTGTTTTCATACATCTGGTTCCACAAAGTAGTTTTTTTTTTAAATTACAGTATTGAATGTGCTGTGTTGAATAGCAATGTTTAACATTACTGTACAATACTGTACATGCTGTACAGGTACTGTGTGTGTTTATGGATGAATGTGTGGTTTAATGTCAAAGTCAAGTCAAAGTCAACTTTATTGTCAAAACTGCAATATGTACAGGACATACACAGGATTGAAATTGCATTTCTCTCTGTCCCTCGGTGCAACAGTAAACATTTAAACACTAAAACACTAAAACATTTAATAAACATAAGCATAAAATGAATTAATGAAATGAAATGAATTAATTAATGTGTTAGATAAGTGTTTGTAAATAAAGTTCTGTGCATGTTTATGGCTTAGTATGTCCGCTTGTTCAGTCTCATGCCGATAAATGTGTGTGCGGCACTCCGTTAGCGTTATTTCCGCGACCTATGAACAAAATCCGGACCTATGAACGAGATGTTATTTTCACCCCCGAGCTATGGCAGAATCGAGCTGCGAACGGTCCTTAGGTCCGGAACTCGTTCGTAAGTCGGGAGTTCCCTGTAGTTTACATGGGCACAATCTGTTCATGACGAGCGTTTACATGCAGCGGGCTTTGTTCTGAACAGAAGTACCGACATTTGCAGAGTGGTAAACTCTCCTTTAAAAAAACTACAGAGGAAGTTCTACTTCCAGTTTACTTCCGGGATGAACGTAAACAAACCTGATCGCCTAAAATTGACCCATGGCAGTTTTTAATTACGGTGGAGACCAGTGATGGGAATAATGGAGTTACAAATAAACGGCGTTACAAACAGAGTTATTTTTTTCATTAACAGGTAATCTAAGTAGTTACTAAGTCTATCGTTACAACGCCGTTACCGTTACTTCCACTAAATGGGGGTGCGGTACTTTCTCTTCCGCGCGCTGGCTGTTTGTTTACTTTTTTCCTTGGTGAGGCAGAGGAGGGAGCAGAGGGGAGGAGGGGAGGGAGGGTAGGAGGTAGCAGAGCAGAGGGGAGGGAGGGGCGAAACATATACATAGTTCCCATGTGATGCTGCGTTCCAGTTGTCCTCGGAGGTCGTAATTACGAGCTTCCGAGCAGTAAAAATCAACTGGAACGCCCCCTCAGGTCGTAATTACAACTCGTGGACTCGGTCTCGCCGCACCATACCCGAGTTCGCCGAGATCATCGTTTCAAAATGGCTGCTCCTCGCATCAACAGTGAGTGAAAGAGTTACTTTTTACTCTTTTTCGCTGTTCTTTGTGGTTTACTCAGCCGTAACTTCACATTAACGCATTCAGGCACTGTAGTTCTTTACAGTAATGATAATGATATGTTTAAACAGCCGCTGTGCGTCGACAACGGCACGCTAAACGGGTGTGAGGCGGCATTGTTGTTGTTTAGCACAGTACTCGTTTTAGCTGTTCAGCGTTCATTGTTTATCATTAACTCAGTAACACATTTCGTACTTTACAGTGATTATTATACAATATGTCGCCTAATAATTAGAGGGTGTTTCTAAGCGGTTTGTGTTTTCTAAAGAACGTGATTGTTGTCGTGTTGATGATGTAGCTGCGTCGGAGACCTGCAACCTCGTTGTTCTTTGTTCACCTTTACATGTGTTTTAGTAAACTAATGTTTTGCACCATAAACTGTTTTTAAAAGGTCTATCAAGATTTATCTTGGCTTGTCAGGGTGGGAATCCAGTTTAACAGAATCAATTATTTTGTTTAAAAAAAAAATGCAAAACTTGAAACCCAAACCATCCTGTCAATACACAGCTGTGTGTGTCTGTGTGTCTGTGTTGGGGGTGTGTGTGTGTGTGAGAGAGTGAAAATCGACCTTATTTATACTTATTATTGTGGGTATGGTGGCGCAGAGGTTAAGAAGGTGCGCTTGTGATCGGAAGATCACCGGTTCAAGCCCCGGTACCGACAACATCAAAGATGTGGGTGGGATAAGTGAAGCGGTCCACCCTCATCTGCCCCACTCTGGGCCCTTGAGCAAGGCCCTTAACCCACACCATCTGCTCCCCCGGGAACCCTAGATATCAGCTCTCTACTCCACACAGAGGGCTGTGGTTGCTCGGTGGCCTGTGGTTGTGTCAGGAAGGGCATCCGGCGTAAAAACAACTGCCAAATCTTCGTGCGACTAGATCGCTGTGGTGACCCCTAACGCAGGGAAAAGCCGAAAGAAGAAAAAAAAAAATTGTGGGTTAGTTTTGTGAGTTACTGTCATCTGTGATTTGTTGTTAACCATGTGTATATTTCTTTGCAGTTTATGTCAACATGAACATGTTCCTGGACCCGAGCAGACAAACCTGTTTCCCTGGTCCCTTGTCCCTTGCAGAGCACAGAGGAGAGCAGACTGATAACCCGGCTGATAGATAATTGTGAAACAAGAGATTACTGATTTTTATTTGTTGCACAAATGAATGTTCAGGAACATTTCATTGTTTAATTTGCACAAAACTGTCATTTTCTATTCGGTGCATTTTGAGAGTCAGAGAGTCTTTATTGTCATTTGCACCGCATGTGGTACATGTGATGAAAACGAGATTATGTACACGGGGTCCCAGTTACATCCAACAACAAATGCAAGAGAAAAACAGTAATAACATCTAGAATTAACTAAGAAAAACATCAACTAGTAATACACTAAGCCTAATATAGTGGGAATAAACAGCAGCACGAACATGAGTTTGTATGAGCAGATGGTCACAGATGAACACAGATGAACACAGCAACAAGAAAACAGATCAGCATCAGCATGATGTGATATTTTGCAGTGTTTATTTTTTATTTTATTTTATTTATTCATGAGTCTAACAGCCTCAGGGTAGAAGCTGTTCCTCAGTCTAGTGGTTCTACACTTGATGCTCCTCAACCTCCGTCCTGAGGGGAGTGGGGCAAAGAGTGAGTGTGCTGGATGAGTGAGGTCTTTCATGATGCAGGTGGCTCTTTTCCTGCATCTGGAGGTGTAAATGTCTGTGATGGTGGGGAGACTGACTCCAACAGACTTCTGTGCAGCCTTCACCACTCTCTGTAGAGCTTTCCTCTCTTCAACTGTGCAGCCTCCATGCCACACGTTGATGCTGGAGCACAGGACGCTCTCCACTGCACACCTGTAGAACGAGGTGAGAACTGGGCTGCTCAGACCAGCACGTCTCAGCCGTCTGAGGAAGTAGAGTCTCTGATGACCTTTCTTGATCAGGCTGGTGGTGTTGTTGCTCCAGCTGAGGTTATCATTCATGTGTACACCCAAGTATTTGTAGCTGGAGACCACTTCCACTGCAGACCCACCTATTTTCAGTGGGGCATGGGTAGTGCTGGACGATAATTCAATAACGATAAATATCGCGATATACTTTTATTCAATAACGATGATATGAAGTTTAAGCATATTTTCGATATTTCGATAGGATTTTACAACTTTTCACTGACGTTTTTCTCTTTCTGTTCGGGTTGGAGCGGCTGCTTCAACAACGCGCCCGGACAGAAAAAGCTGTGACACAAAACGTGCGTGGTGACGTCGTTGTTACGCAGCGCTCACTCCAGCAGCAGGCGTTAGCGGTAGCAGGCTAAAAGCTAAGCTAGTCTCCAAAGCGCGTTGTTTTCGCTTCAAAACGAGTCAAACGAGTGCTCATGACCGTCAGAATGTGACTGAACAAAGTTTCACAAGCGAAGAGAAAGCAGACGACATCACTGATGAGAGGAAAGACTAATTCGTCGGTGTGGACGTAGTTCGGTTTTGTTAAACTGCAGGTCTCATCTGCAGCGAGTCCTACTCGGTTTCTTTATTTTTCAAAACGTGACGGAGAGTCGTTCTAACTAGCTGTGGAAACATCTACTTGTTTAATCTGAAGAGTTTCCACTCGATAGAATATGATGAGAGTCAGAAGATGAAGAATAAAGTTTGAGCCAACGTTTCCCTGAAACTACGACGTAAACAAACAGCCCCAGCGCGACATGTTTTTTTTTATTGAAAATAAAACAGATTCATCAGAATAAAAAGAAAGAAAAACACTGAATGAAAAGGTGCAGAAAGACGAAAATAGTGTTATAATATCTGCCCCTTGTTTAAAAAATACAAAATAACTACAAACAACCTTCACTTCACCTGCACCACACCTTCCCAACAACTTTGATTTAATCATCTTTTAAAACATATAAATAGTTTTATAAATGTTTATGATGATATCAAGTCAACACAATCCTGTTTCCTGATTTACAACTCAGCTCCTTCACACTAGTTCTAAATGAAGATTTTACAAACATTTACATTCCCTTCAGGGTTTAATAACTTTTTAAACAAAATGTAATTGAATATTTGGGGGTAATATTTTTTTTAGTTTTATACATGACTTGTAAAATACTATGTTCAACCAAATCATAACATTTTAATAATTTCAATTGATGAAATAATATATTTGTTGGGTGACCATAGCACTTCCTAATAATAATTCTTACAGCTCTTTTTAGTAAAATAAAAATAGGATTTGTAAAAGTTTTGCATGCTTTTCCCCAAACTTCAATACAACAGATTAAATATGGAACAATCATTACATTATACAATATATTCAAAACTTTGTCATTCAAAAACTATTTTACTTTATACAATAATGTAATTGATTTTGTTATTTTTATTCTGACCCGACAGAATTATTGGGTTGAGAATTTTATGTTTATTTGATGGTGATTTCCATCTTTTTGGAGGCTAAATACAAATACAAGGTGAACATCAATTTATTTGTATAGTTTATAGGTTTTTTTAGGCTTTTATATTGTTTATATCGATATCGAATTATATCGATATCGACCGAAATTAAGAACTATATCGTGATAAAAATTTTGGCCATATCGTCCAGCCCTAGGCATGGGTGTGTTTGTTCCTTCTGAAGTCCACAATCATCTCCTTTGTCTTCTTCACATTCATGTGAAGATTATTCTCTTTGCACCAGCTCTCCAGATGTTCCACCTCCTGTCTGTAGCTGGACTCATCATTGTTTGTGATGCATCCCACCACCGCTGTATCATCTGCAAACTTAACAATATGACAGCCTGGAAGTGTGGCTGTACAATCATATGTGAGCAGAGTGAACAGAAGGGGGCTCAGCACACATCCCTGAGGAGAGCCAGTGCTGAGGGTTATACCATACCATACCATACCATTTTATTTATAAAGCACTTTAAACAGGAACAAGTCCACACCAAAGTGCTGGACAAACAAACACGCAACAGGCAACACAGACAATGAAGTACAACACGAAAAACATAAAAACATTGCAGATCATAAATCAAACGATCCAATACAAATCAGCTGGCATTGAAAGCGATGGAGTAGTAGTGAGTTTTTAACCGGGATTTGAAAACCGAGAGGGAGGGGGCCTGTTTGATGAGCAGCGGTAACTCGTTCCAGAGTCTTGGGCCTGCTACAGAGAACGCCCTGTCACCCCTGCGCTTAAGGCGAGTTTCTGGAACTATTAAGAGTACCTGATCCTCTGACCTCAAAGCACGTGGAGGGACATATGGGTGTATCAGATCCGAGAGATAGGCGGGGGCGAGACTGTTCAGCGATTTGTAGACATACATGAGAATTTTGAATTGGATTCGAAGATGAACCGGTAGCCAGTGAAGGGAGGCCAAGACTGGTGTAATGTGCTCTCTTTTGCGTGTGCTGGTTAGAAATCGGGCAGCTGCGTTCTGAACCAGTTGTAATCGTGCAATGGTGGCTTGACTGACGCCAAACAGAAGTGAATTGCAGTAATCGAGCCTTTGGCCAGGTTATGGTGGAGGAGGAGAAGTTGTGGATCTTCACGGACTGTGGTCTGTCTGTTAAGAAGTCTAGTACCCAGTTACAAATAGAGGGGCTTAGTCCAAGTGTAGATAGTTTGTCTATCAGAGTTTGGGGGATCATGGTGTTGAAGGCAGATGTGAAGTCCACAAAGAGCAGACGCACGTATGAGTCCTTCTGATCCAGGTGGGTGAGAGCAGTGTGGACCACGGAAGAAATGGCGTCCTCTGTTGATCGGTTCTCACGGTATGCGTATTGATGAGGGTCCTCGTTGATGTTGACGGTTGCCTTGATGTGGGACATGACCAGTTTCTCAAAACATTTAGCGACTATCGGGGTGAGGGCCACTGGTCTATAGTCATTCAGACCAGTCACTGTGGAGCTCTTTGGGACTGGGATGATGGTCGCGGTCTTCAGGCAGGTGGGAACTGACTCCAGTGCAAGTGAGGTGGTGAAGATGTCAGCCAGCACCTCACTTTGCCAGCTGCTACTGGAACAGTGTCTTTGTGTCCAACATTACTAAGTAAGATTTTTGTGAAGTTAGTTATTTTGATTTAGTTTTAGCTGGTAGCTCATTTTACTGAGACCTCAGACCTCAAATTGTACCTGTGCCTTGTTGTCATACGTTATTAAAAACAATTTGAAATAACAAATGCACAAATTCTTGTCTTACTTCACAATAAGTGTGGTTTTTCAGTAGAATAAAGGAAAGCAGGTAATGAAAAGAAACTACTTAGAATGAAAGTAAATTCATTGTAAAAGAGGAACACCTCTGGTATTCAAACACGACAATTTGTCATGATGCACTGCATAGTTTTTCATCAATATT
>JBBPBX010043284.1:0-27989 GCA_038048925.1 Garcialebias charrua | reverse complement strand
ATGCTAAAAGGAGCAGCAAACTGCGGCGCGCTCAGACGGGTTTCGGTAAGTTATCTTAAGCTAACACTAACAGTAAGTCAAATGAGTAATAAAAAAAGAGCTAATTTTAAAACAACAACACATTACAGATACTGGCTGTTACGAGGGCGTAAACAGATCTTTGAAGGGCGTGGACTTCAGAACTTCTATCAGAAACCGGTCGTTCAAAACGAAAGTTAAAACTGGCAGAATTAAAAAGGGTATAATTGATTATCTAAGAATTATTTTGTGCATTAAATTGAAGGAATAGGGTCTAGATAGCACACAGAAATAACATAAAAATTTAAAAAATGCATCTGAGGTCCCCTTTAAGCGTTTATTTAGCTAAATTTAAAGAAACAAAGCATCCGGTCCGAACCGCCTGCCTAAAATTCGGCGAATTATTATTTTTTGATCCAGCTGATTTGAACATGTCGTTAAGCTCAGGAGCACGTCTGCTATAAAGTCAGCTAAGAAATATATTTTTTCTCGCAAAGAAATAATTGTTTTACCGTCTTTCCTTGTGAAGATCTTACTCGGTTGCTTCTGTCGCCGCCATCTTAATTAGGGCAAATGAGGCGCTGACGCGTCGCGTGGCGATGATGCGTATTAAACACCGAAGCGTATTATTTACGTTTTTTCTTGTTTATTGTTAATAATTGGACAAAGCGTATTAAACACCGGTGCGTATTTTCCTCCGACGAATACGGTAAGTCAGTTGAAATATTCCAAAATGTCCACAGACTTGATCTCAGCCTCATACTTTTGATCTGGTTCTGAAATACGGCAGCACTTAAAGATATATCTTCACATTCCTGTTCTGTCTGAACATTTTAATAACCTTTGACACAGATTCTGAAAGTAAATATTTCTAAAGTAGATGTTTATCAGAGGATACTGCACCCAAATGTAAATAATCTCTTTTTCTATTTCTCTCCATCTTGCAGAGTGCTACTGAGAATCTAAAGGAGGCTGAGTTTGAAGGGGACATACCCGAAAAGTCCAGCTCCTTGTGGAACCGTTGGACCAGCCTCTGCAGGGGGAGGTTTTCGTCAGTTTCCTACGTGTTGTAATTAAAGGAGTTTGCTGCCGCTTTGATTCCAGCTCGTCTCCACAGTCCATTAAAAACTCAAGCAGCCTGAACTTTTTCTGGATGTGGGATATTATTCCTGACGGCTGTCTCCTCGTCTCCATTCACAACTTGTTTTTATTGTCTTTATTGTCCATTACGGAAGCGCTCTTCGTGTGTTGCTCTCAGTTTTATGGCAGCGTTACAGCTCTCGGTGCAGTCCAACGGTGAATTATTACTCTAATATTGGAGATTTTTTTTGATTTTCCTTTGGAGAGCAGTTTGAGTCGTTTCACATCCTCCGAGTGTGATCAGACAGCGTGGTTACACATCATCAGATCGAGGTTCACACTCCTCGTGACCTGACTGCATTTCTTTAATCAAGTCTGAGGTGGAGATATTTAGATTTACTACATGTTTGCGAAACGAGCAGACAGAGGACCATCAACCCGTTAACTTCAGAACCCAGCCTGTGCCTGTGCTCACTCACTATTATGCATTTAGACAGTAAGGGCCTGGGTTAGAGTTGGGGTGGAGGGGAAACTGGCATCATGCCAGCCTTTTCTCCTTCTCTTTCCCTTTTTAAGAGCACTTTACAACAACACACATCAACAGCATATTTGGGGACGGGTGTGTGTGTGTCGGGATCTAGGTTTGTTAATTTTTATTTTTATATATATATTTTTTTTCCTTCCACCCCCTGGTTCCCTGGCGGCCATTCTGGCGGTGGGGTCCGGTAAGGTGACGGGCCGTCGGGTGTTGTCCTGGACTATGGGAGGGTTCGCGGCCTGAGGGTTCGCCATGGGCGGGGCTGGCATTGCACTCTCCTTGGGGCTGCTTGGGCTCGGGTGTCCTGTTCTGTCGGCAGGAAGCAGGTTGGGCCGGATCTTGGATGTTGGCTACTCCCCACCCCAGAATGAATGGGCCTACCTCCTGGGTTTGGGTGTGGGCTACCCCATGTAGGGGGCAGGTACATCTCTTGGACCTAGGGGGTATAGAGTGTGCATCGGGATTATGAATGGAACGTGTCGTTATTGTTTGTATTTGTGTGAGTGAGGGTGAGGATGAGGGTGGGTCTGAGTGAGTGTGTCTGTGTATGAATGTCTAATTGTCAGGCTGGAACTTATACTGCCCCCTCTCTGATACATCTGAGGCTACTTGGTGTCGCGCTTCTGCCAGGTGTCCCTTTGCCTGCGGGCGTTATTGGGGCCCTCGCTGTCAGGGGTTGGGCGCTTGGGTGTGTGTCGGCTCAGCCTGGTGGCTGCCTGGTGGGGCTCGGGTCCTCTGGTCCTGTCGGGTCTTGGCCTGAGGGGTGGACGTCCCTGGTGCCCGGGCCTCGGTGACCGGGCCTGGGGCTATGTCGGTGCAGCGGGCTCCGGCAGGGGCCTGTGAGTTTGTCGCTGTTGGCCCCGGGGGGTCATTGTATATAGTCGCTGGTGGGGCTTTTCCTATTCTCCCCTTTGGTCGGATCTGGGGAGAGGGTGAGTGGCTCGTCCTGTTCGGGTGGCCCTGGGGACTCTGGGCTCGGGGTCCTTCTTGGGGTCTTGGGCTTTGATCGCCCCTTTGTCTGCCTCGGGCCTTGGGGGGCGGATCTCTGATGCTTCACGGTCGCTATTGAATGTTCTATTCGAGGAACCTTATTCACTTATGCATGCTCACAACCACACACAAATGGGTGCAGGGATGTATATGTAGATATCATATGCAGATATGTAGATGGGTATGTGACTGAATATGAATGTATATGTATGTATACTGTATATACATTTGTAAGTATGGGTATGTATATTTATGGAAATCTACTGCAAAGGTCATGAATGTTATTAGTCTTTATGCATGTGTTGCTGTGTTCTGTCATGTGCTCTGCAGGATTGCAGATGGAGGTTGGGTGTGTTTGCCTTGTGCTTTTTTATGGTAATTGTTGCGTTTTGTTGTCTTACTTTCTGACTTTCCTTTCCCTCTATTAAAAAAATAATAAATTCATATCGGTGTGAGAGAATGGCTGTAAGGTGAGAAGGGAGGCCATTTATAAAAAAAATAAAAAAAACTTCAGAACCCGGCAGTGCCAGGTCTGTTTTCACCTCCTGCAGCAGATTCAGATCCAGTTTATCGTCTTTAATGAAGCTGCAGTTTATAATGGTTTACATCATGTATAAATCCTTAGAACCAGAGATTATTCCTAAGGGGTTGAATGCTGAGATCCTCCAGTGACCTTTGACCCTAGTTCTCACTTAACGTTGAAAACCAACAAACCAGTAAAAGATCTGACTGCTCCTTCATTTCCTGCACTCCTTTATTCTGCTCACCTTTAACATTTTCAATGTTACTTGATTTTTTTTTTTTTACTGAATAGTGGGCAATCATGAATTTGCCCCTCAGTTTGAGTTGATTTATCTGTTAGCATTTTAGCACACTCAGAAATCTTTGTGTTTTGAAATTTTAAAGTCCAAAAACAAAACAAAATGTAAAGATCAAACAGGAAAGAGGTTTCACTTGAAGTTTTAAAATAAAGCTAACATATATTTTTCATATTAAAAGGCTGTCTCTGTCCTACCAGTCAAATTTTATTTTGAAATCTTCACTTAGAAGCAACACAGCAAATACTGCAGAATATATGTGTATGAAGCAGTCATTTAGAGGACTCAAAATGTCCACCAGTGACGCCTCGTTTATTTACGAATGATGTCATCTATTGGACTCCACCTGTTGGACATCACCAGTAAGGCATCACCTGTTGGACACCACTTGTTGGACTCCATTTCTTGGACATCACCAGTAAGGAACCACATGTTGGACACCACCTGCTGAACACCACCTGTTGGACATCACCAGTAAGGCATCACCTGTTGGACACCACTTGCTGGACTCCATCTGTTGGGCATCACCCGCTGGACATCACCAGTAAGGCATCACCTGTTGGACACCACCTGTTGGACATCACCAGTAAGGCATCACCTGTTGGACACCACTTGCTGGACTCCATTTGATGGACATCACCAGTAAGGCACCATCTGTTGGACATCACCCATTGGACATCACCAGTAAGGCATCACCTGTTGAACACCACCTGTTGGACATCACCAGTAAGGTAGCCTGGTTAAAACTAGACCCTTGTCCTTCACTTCGCTTCAGACAAGGGTCTGGGACTTCTCCATTGAAAAATGATTCTTGCTGGAGGCGTGGCCTCTGCCTGAGGAACAAAACCATTGGATCTTAGAAAAATTTTGAACAGGTAAAGCATTCTGCTCCCTCCCCCTCAGAGCTCTGCCGAACTTGACATCTGCTCCGCCTCCTGCTGAATTTTCTCTCGCTGCCTGCATTCTGTGTTTATAACGTTTGAAAAAAATTAAATAAAACCATGTAGCGCTGGTCCAGAAGACCAGAAAATATGCAGGGACTCGGGCAGCAACGTAAAACCCTATTTTAATTCTCTCGTGACAACCTCAGTCATTTCCTTATTCTTTGCACCGCAGCGGCGCCGGAGAGAGAGGAGGAGGAGAGCGATCACTTGACTTTTGGCAAAAAAACAAAATAAAACTCCAGATAAGAGATTAAGAAGGGGAATTTAACACATTTGTGTCAAATATAAAACAGTCCTGCATCGCTTTGCATCGCTTTGAATGAGAACATGCGGCTGCGCGCTGGGACAGGTGGCACTCAGCGGAGAGGAGGAGGAGGAGGAGGGAGGAGGGAGCGATAACTTGACTTTTGGCCAAAAAAACAAAAGAAAACTCCAGATAAGGGATTAAGAAGGGGAAATTAATAAATTTGTATCACATATAAAACAGTCCTGCATCGCTTTGCATCGCTTTGAATGAGAACATGCGACTGCTCGCTGGCTGCGCTGGGACAGGTGGGGGCGTGGGTTAGGGGCCAAAAACTCTGCCCCTTCTGTTCTCTGATTGGTCCGGTCAAAAATCTACCGGAGAAATCGTTGTCTATGAGAGAAGTCCCAGACTGTGCAGTGAAGGGAAATGAGAATTGAGCGGAGCTGTGCAGGAAGGCGAGGGCCAGGCTACCAGTAAGGCATCACCTGTTGGACACCACTTGCTGAACTCAATTTGTTGGACATCACCAGTAAGGCATCACCTGTTGGACACCACTTGTTGGACTCCATTATTTGGACATCACCTGTAAGGCACCACCTGTTGGGCTCCATTTATTGGACATCACCAGTAAGGTATCACCTGTTGGACACCACTTGTTGGACTCCATTATTTGGACATCACCTGTAAGGCACCACCTGTTGTGCTCCATTTATTGGACATCACCAGTAAGGTATCACCTGTTGGACACCACTTGTTGGACTCCATTATTTGGACATCACCTGTAAGGCACCACCTGTTGGGCTCCATTTGTTAGACTCCATTATTTGGACATCACCAGTAAGGCATCACCTGTTGGACACTACTTGTTAGACTCCATTATTTGGACATCACCTGTAAGGCACCACCTGTTGGACTCCATTTGTTGGACATCACCAGTAAGGCACCACTTGTTGGACTCCATCTGTTGGACATCACCTGTTGGCCATCACCAGTAAGGCATCACTTATTGGACTCTACCTGTTGGACATGACCAGTAAAGTACCACCTGTTGGACACCACTTGTTGGACTCCACGTGTTGGATATTGCCAGTAAGGCACCACCTGTTGGACACCACATGTTGGACATCACCAGTAACGTACCACCGGTTGGACATTTCCAGTAAGACACCACCTGTTAGACATGACTTATTGGACATGACTAGTAAAGTACCACCTGTTGGACACCACTTGTTGGACTCCACCATTTGGACACCACAGGGACAAAATCCAAAGGTAAAAGTTCAAAGCTCAGAGTTTAAGATAAGCATAGAGGTGTTCAGGATGAGTGGACATACTGAAGGGGACAATATAAAGAACATGGTTCAAATTCCTGTCTGCTGGGGTCAGTGCAGCTCGGTGGTCTACAGATATCCAAATACACCCCTCCACCCCAGTCAACTATAGAACCAGGCGTGACTCCTGCAAAGACCACTAACAAGGAGCCTCTGGTGTGGCACACTTCAGAGCCGCTCTGAGCGCTGATTGATTGGCTTCGTCTAACGCGGAGCGAGACAGAAAACACTCTCCGTCTCTCAGCAACAATTACCCGTCCCTCCACGCCGACTGTCAGCACACTAATTCATCTGTCATCATCCCACTTCTCCCAGCAGAACGGGTCTGACAGCGAGCCCGGTATCAGTCACACAGCATTACACCGCCGCTGCCTTCATTAGCTCCACTTTGTCTTTCAGCATGAAGGATGCCGCGTTCGGTTCTACCCTTAAAGTCCCGTTTGTCCCCGTTGTCCCCAAGCTCTGCATCACATTCAGCTCATCAAACTGAAAGAAGCAATTCCACCCTGTCAGATCAACTGGTGGCTGAGTGTCATTTCAACTTTGTGGCTCCACAACAGCCTTAAAACATGTCAGCCGCGAGTATGAGAGCCTAAATATTATTTTAGCTTCTAGATTTCTGCCTTCCAGCAGACGGAGCAGCCTAGTAGAACAGGTATGGCTTTACACAGACCTTCAGGGACTATTTGTGAATGTTGCAGCCGGAAACATTGAATTAAGAATTTAAACATGATTTAAAACTCTTGATAAAATGGATTAAAATATGTCAGCGTGTTGAAAATCTGATGGTGGAAGCTTTAAATGCACAGTTTCCCAGTCTTGGACGTTTATTCATTGTTATTCAAATGTTTGTTCAAGTAAAGTTTGCTCAAGTTAGCTAGCTGGCTCATTACAATGTATTCTGGTTAGAGATTTGTGAGTCTAACAGCCTCAGGGTAGAAGCTGTTCCTCAGTCTTGTGGTTCACTTAATGCTCCTCAACCTCCTTCCTGAGGGGAGCGGGGTAAAAAGTGTGTGCTGGGTGAGTGTGGTCCTTCATGATGTAGGTGGCTCTCTTCCTGCATCTGGAGGTGAAAATGTCTGTGAGTGTGATAGTGAAGAGACTGTCTCCAACATCTTCTGTGCAGCCTTCACCACTCTCTGCAGAGCTTTTCTTTCTGCAGCTGTGCAGCCTCCATGCCACACGTTGATGCTGGAGCACAGGATGCTCTCCACTGCACACCTGTAGAAGGAGGTGAGGACTGAGCTTCCCAGACCATCTAGTCTCAGCCGCCTGAGGAAGTAGAGTCTCTGATGAGATTTCTTGATTAGACTGGTGGTGTTGTTGCTCCAGCTGAGGTTGTTATTCATGTGTACACCTAGGTACTTGTAGCTGGAGACCACTTCCACCACAGATCCTCATGTTAGGTGGGGTGTAGGTGCGTTTGTTCCTTCTGAAGTCCACAATCATCTCCTTTGTCTTCATCACATTGATGTGAAGGTTATTCTCCTTGCACCAGCTCTCCAGGTGTTCCACCTCCCCGAGCCACCGAGGCTCAAAGAATAAACCTGTATAAATAAAGGTTGAATGAATGAATATTTGTTAAAATGACATTTGTTTAGTTGAACCAACTGAAAGTTAACTAATAGGGTAATTAGCAGACATTTTGCCCCCAAATGATAAATTGTTACAGAAACACTTGATTGGTCATGTATGTGTCATTAAAGTAAAATAGTTTGTATTCTGATTTTATGCGTCTTTCCAGAGTTTGGTGTTTATCTTGTTTATGTTGATCAGAAATAAACAAAGCAGACCTGAGACTCTCAGAGGATGTTACAAGCACGTACTTTAAATCGTCTCTGGATTTCCACGTTCATACTGAAAACCAGTTTTCTGAGACAGAATGCTTGAGTCCATGTTGGGCCAGGAGCAGCTGAAAGAACAGAAATCTGTTTCTGTGATAAAAGTGTTTTCTAGATAAAGTGTTGGTTGTGAAAGCTTCTCACGCAGCAGAAACATCAGGGTCAGATTTCCCGCACAAACTTCAGTTGAATTTAAAGTTGGCTCAGAATCATGACAAGTTCTGAAAGTTTCTGAAGGTGAGTTGGTGGAATTTGTCCAAAGAGGCGTCCGCAGGTGGATCCAAAGGGATTAAAGTCTGTTGAAGTGTTTTTATTATTTTGTCCACTCCGTGGACTTCCTGTGTTCTCCGGGGAGAGCAGAGGATGATGGGAGTCTGACAGCTCGTCTCCTCCCTCCTGCATGACTTAGCAGCGCCCAGCGGAGCGTTTCCACGTTCCATTCCCCCGACAGCAGCTGACGTGCTGCAGGTCAGGCCGAGGAGGAGGAAGGGGTCTCAGGGGGGTGAGAAGGTCATCTCAGGGGGCCCAAACCTTCATCTCATCCTCATCCTCATCCTTTCTCTCAAACCGCTGCTTTTCACGAGTCACCCAAGAAAAAAACACCAAAACTTGTGAGAACTCTGTTTCAACAGTTTAAACCTCAGCCTGTTGACTTGTTTATCAGTAAACAACATTTCGTAGTCTTGCTTTTTATAATTATTGTCAATTTCAACATTTTTCTGTTGCAACTCAGAGTTTACATGCTATGATAATTCATTCAACCTTTATTTAGACAGGTTAATCCCAGTGAGTTTTGGTGACTCATTTACAAGAGAGACCTGATTTTAACAAATAATGATGACAAGTGATAACAACAACAAAATAAACAATCATAAAGGATGCATGCAAGTTGAGTTTTTTTTTAAACAAATGAAAATAAAATGATGTTTAAAAGAATGTGTAACAAAAAACAGCTAGGTTGGAAATGGTGTAGAAAACTAAAAACAAGAACATGACTGAATTGGGTTTTACCAGGAACTTGGCAGATGTTTAAAGCCACTCAGAGAGGTCAAGGTCGAGAGCTTCAGACCTTTTTGCAAGATAGTCCAGGAAACAGGAACAGAGTAGGATAAGGACCTTTTGCCTAGTTCAGTCCTCACTGAGGGGGCACTGCATATAATAATGTCCTGAGAGTGCACGCTGTAGCTGCACTCACGCAGAGACATGTAGGAGGAGATGTATGAAGGCAGCAGACCAAGAAGTGATTTAAAGATGAAAATGTACCAGTGGAAGAGTCTGCGTGAGGTTAATGATGTCCAGTTAACCAGTGAATACAGGGTGCAGTGGTGGGTATGATAATCACAGCCAGTTATGAATCTTATGATCCATGATAGACAACATCCAACATCTGCAGGGTGCTTGTAGGAGCGTTCATGTAGATAATGTCACCGTAATCAATGGATGGAAGGAATGGAGCAGCTACAAGGTGTTTCCTAGCATTCAGAGTTAGACAGTGGTTAGACAGCGGCAGTTAGACGTCCGCTTATTTCATGACGCAAGAGCCAGAGGGGAGGTCTGAAACTTTGTGGTTGCACCTTCAACACATCGTGAGGACGAGGAAATATCCCAGGCTGGTAGGAGTTACAGTTTCCATAAAGAAAATGAGCTCCAATGTGCGCCAACCAACTCATTAGCAAGCTTGCATAAGAAAGAAAAAAAGTCAAAGAGCGCACTCTGGTAACATAAATGAAATTGAAACCAAGGGTTTAATTCATCCATTTATTTCAAATCTTTAATGTTGTGTTATTACTGTATTTTCATGTTTAATAAAAAGAAAAAAAAGTATTTATTGTGTGAATCTCATTTCTTCATTCAGCAGTACACTGTAAAAATAATGTGTATGTTATATTGTTGTATTGTTTTTGTGGGTAAAACTCTTGAGAATCATATTTATCCTTCTACACACAGTTAATATACATTGGAATATCTTTTTCACCATAAGGTTATTTGAATTTATTTGGGACCTATATTGAATAGTTAGTCTCAAAACATAACGAGCCAGGTGGTGAAAGGGTTACATTTAGCAGATAATAAAGAGTACAAACTGTAAGTCAGAGTCAGAGAGTCAGAGAGTCTTTATTGTCATTTGCACCGCATGTGGTACATGTGATGAAAACGAGATTATGTACACGGGGTCCCAGTTACATCCAGTGGTGTCAAAAGTATTCACATTCATTACTCAAGTAGAAGTATAGATACTGGGGTTTAAAATTACTTCTGTAGAAGTAGAAGTATCAACTCTAGCTTTTTACTCAAGTAAAAGTAAAAAAGTACTGGTTTCAAAAACTACTTAAAAGTATAAAAGTAAAAGTAGCGTAAGAAAAAGCAACAACAAAGACAAATGCTTAGGCTGCACCACACATACTATTGTATACAACCCCACCTCCCCCACAAAAATCATTTTTTTAGACTAGATTATATTATATTGTTAATGTTGAAAAACTAGGGGTGCACTAAGCTACCTGTCTTAACTGCATATATGCCCATTGAAAATAGGGTTGCCAACTCCTTGATAAATAAATAAGGGACACCCCTCGGCAGGGCTGGTCACCCCATTTAACCCCCCCCCCACACACACACACACACACACACACACACACACAAACACCCTGCCTGCCCCTCCTCACTTTGAAATCAACCTGAATTCATTTGGATACGTGTTTTTGAATTATAAAAATATGTATAAACAAATTATTACACAATTAACCATTTATTTTTAGTGCAAATAGAATTGCCAGAAACAAACATCTTTTGAAAATTATGTATCTTTCTTAAACAGACCTCTGTCCTGCTTAATAACTTAAAACAGAATTATGTATCTTTCTTAAACAGACCTCTGTCCTGCTTAATAACTTAAAACAGAATTATGTATCTTTCTTAAACAGACCTCTGTCCTGCTTAATAACTTAAAACAGAATTATGTATCTTTCTTAAACAGACCTCTGTCCTGCTTAATAACTTAAAACAGAATTATGTATCTTTCTTAAACAGACCTCTGTCCTGCTTAATAACTTAAAACAGTATTAAATAACAAAAAATCAATACGAACATTCTGTAATAGTGCATTTAGTGCAACGTGCAAATAAAGTTTGTAGTAAATCTGTAAACATAAACACATTGTGCCTCAAAGGCCATGGCTTTCCACTTGTAGTAAAGATAAAAAACTTGTAAACTAAACAGTGGAACGTTACATTATGGAGTCAACCTATTTTTTCCATTTGTATTTCTGCTGAGATCGTGCTGCAGCAAGGAATGCTCTGTTTTTCAGTGCCAAAGAGTAAAACTCTGAGCAAGACATTTCATAATTTAGACTGACAATGAGCTCACTTCTAATTAGTTCAGTAGAACATTTGTTTCGCACATCAGTCCACTTACTTTTCATGAAAGAGAAAATCCTTTCCACAAACCCAGTGGAAGATGGGATGCTGAGGACAAAGGATACAACAGCCTGGATGTTGGGGAGGTCAGCTGCCTGAAGAACTTGCATCCACTTCTCTGCTGTTCCCTGGGACTGCCACCTTTCTTTCTCCTGAGGTGAGGTGGTGAGGTGGTCTATCAGGCTGTTTGCAGTCACACATTCAGAGTCAGAGTCAGAGAGTCAGAGAGTCAGAGTCAGAGAGTCTTTATTGTCATTTGCACCGCATGTGGTACATGAGATGAAAACGAGATTATGTACACGAGGTCCCAGTTACATCCAACAACAAATGAAAGAGAAAAACAGTAATAACATCGAGAACTAACTAAGAAAAACATCAACTAGTAATACACTAAGCCTAATATAGTGGGAATAAACAGCAGCACGAACATGAGTTTGTATGAGCAGATGGTCACAGATGGTCACAGATGAACACAGCAACAAGAAAACATATCAGCATCACCATGATGTGATATTTTGCAGTGTTTATTTTAATTTTATTTTTATTTATTCATGAGTCTAACAGCCTCAGGGTAGAAGCTGTTCCTCAGTCTAGTGGTTCTACACTTGATGCTCCTCAACCTCCGTCCTGAGGGGAGTGGGGCAAAGAGTGAGTGTGCTGGATGAGTGAGGTCTTTCATGATACAGGTGGCTCTTTTCCTGCATCTAGAGGTGTAAATGTCTGTGATGGTGGGGAGACTGACTCCAACAGACTTCTGTGCAGCCTTCACCACTCTCTGCAGAGCTTTTCTTTCTTCAACTGTGCAGCCTCCATGCCACACGTTGATGCTGGAGCACAGGATGCTCTCCACTGCACACCTGTAGAACGAGGTGAGAACTGGGCTGCTCAGGCCGGCTCGTCTCAGCCGTCTGAGGAAGTAGAGTCTCTGATGACCTTTCTTGATCAGGCTGGTGGTGTTGTTGCTCCAGCTGAGGTTATCATTCAAGTGTACACCCAGGTATTTGTAGCTGGAGACCACTTCCACTGCAGACCCACCTATTATCAGTGGGGCATGGGTGTGTTTGTTCCTTCTGAAGTCCACAATCATCTCCTTTGTCTTCTTCACATTCATGTGAAGATTGTTCTCTTTGCACCAGCTCTCCAGATGTTCCACCTCCTGTCTGTAGCTGGACTCATCATTGTTTGTGATGCATCCCACCACCGCTGTATCATCTGCAAACTTAACAATATGACAGCCTGGAAGTGTGGCTGTACAATCATATGTGAGCAGAGTGAACAGGAGGGGGCTCAGCACACATCCCTGTGGAGAGCCAGTGCTAAGGGTTATGGTGGAGGAAAATTAAACAGTTAAACAGTTAAAAAATTAACTGTTAATTTTCTAATTTTAAAAATAAAAATAAACTGTTTAAAAATTAAACAGTTCCCTATATAAAAACATCTAAAATAAAATTAAAATTTAATTAAGATTAAATGGATTAAACAGTTCCCTCACACACACAGCTGTTCCTCTGTCCCCATGGGGTTCAGTTTTCACAGATTTGGTTTTGTTTCAACCATTTTTTCACCGGGAATTAAAAACTCTAAGATCAGTCAATGTTTTTATTGCTGATGGTAAACTGTTCCAGATATGAGGACCTTTAAATGAGAAGGAGCATTGACCAAATGATGTTTTGTATTTTGCAGGTTTACAGTCTCCATCAACTGCACCTCTTGTTGCAACTCCTGAGCTGCTGACTTTTAAAATCATTCTGCTCACCAGCTCAGGGACAAGACCATTAATACATTTAAAAGTTAATTTTAAACAAGAAAATTTTAAAAAATTGTCAAAGCTTAATAGGTTATATTTATCAAGTATTTTACAGTGGTGCCACTTCAATGGTTTTTGGTCTAGAACTTTCAGTGCTTGTGAGTACAACATCCTCATAGGTTTTAAAGCCGATTGAGTTGCGTGGCTCCAGACAGTGACACAGTATGAGAAATGAGACATAATCATGGCATGAAGGTACAACTGAGCAGATTTTCTACATAAACAAGATCTTATAAGACGAAAACAATTTATATTTGTCTTAATGGTTTTAAACATTTTCTTAAGTCATGAGGTCATGA
This sequence comes from Garcialebias charrua, assembly GCA_038048925.1. NCBI lineage: Eukaryota > Metazoa > Chordata > Actinopteri > Cyprinodontiformes > Rivulidae > Garcialebias > Garcialebias charrua. The sequence continues at coordinate 14,660 of JBBPBX010043284.1, read as the reverse complement.
GTCAAGAGGTCATGAGTCAAGAGTCATGAGTCATGAGGGCTCATGTTCAAGAGAGACCTGTTTAGGAGCTGATGGTGGGGGGTAAGGGCCTTTCTCAAGGGCCCAGAGTGAGCAATATGAGGGTGGTGGCAGGTGTTGGTGTTTCACATTTCCCACCCACATTTTGACGTTGTCGGTCCAGGGATTTGAACTGGCACCCGTCCAATCACAAGTCCACCTTCTCTAATCGCTGTACTGCCACTCCCCACTCCCCTCTTTACCTGCTTCTTCCTTTTCGGGTTGCAGGGGTCACTGGTGCCCATGTCCAGCTATCACTGTGTGAGAGGTCTGGGACACCTGGACAGGTCTCCAGTCCATCACAGAAACACAGAGACAAACGAGACAAACAACCATTTACTCACTCACTCCTAGGGACAATTTAGAGTTACCAATCAGTCTAACGTACATGTTTTTGGTCTGTGGGAGGAAACATTTACAACAACCTCAGCTGACCAAAGTGCTTCACAGTAATTACAACATCATAGATAGAAAAATTATAAAATAAATAAAATTGAGTTTAATAATAAAAAAGAGATAAAATTCAACAGTAAAATACCAATAAAATAATAGTAAAAATTTAAAAGAAGACATACTTTATTTCAGTTGCTGCAATTTCCCAAAAACTTGAATCAATAAAGTACTAATTTGAAGTTGAAGTGAGGTTGAAGGCAATGGGAAAATAAATGCATTTTCAGTCTGGAATTAAACTGATCTACTGACAGAGAGAGTACCGGTAATAGTGCATGAAATTAGGAAGTGACATCCTCCAAGCTTGTGGGGCAGATGTAAGACCCTCTTGGCAATCCGTGGATGCTTTTTATTCCAAATAAATGTTGATATCTGGCTGTTCAGAATAGTGACGAATTATTTAGTAAGAAAGATTGGAAGATTCTGAAACAGATACAGAAATTTTGGTAAGATATCCATTTTTGAAGTGTTTATTCTACCCCCCAGAGTGTGAGGTAGGGATTGTCCTCAGCAATGCCTTGCTTAAGGTTCGCCATTAGAGGTAGATAATTGGTTTTATAAATGTTCTTATGATCTCCAGTTACCAAGATCCCAAGGTACAGTAGTCCCTCACTACTTCGTGGTTTATTTTTTGCAGACTCGCTCTGTCACGTTTTTTTTTTAAATACGAGTGGACATGACACACAATTTGCTGATTGATGCATGAGCCACACGAGGGGCATGGGATTTTTATTTAAAATAAATTATTTTAAATTATTTAGCACCTGCTGCATCCATGTGCAGCCCACAACTGAAGAAAAAACTTCCTCCTGCACCTCTGTGCAGCCCATACTGCAGGATAAACTTCCTGCTGCACAGCGGCGGCCGCCACTTGAGGGCGGTAGGGGCACCGCCCCTCCTTGGAACTGCAGCTCTTCATCATTTGAAGATTTAATTTTTTTTAAATAAAAGTGAAATAATAAAATAAAAATATTTCGAAATGCATGCATATATGTTTTTAGTTGTGTAGGATAAATATTTTATGAGTAATGATTGTTTGTTTCAAAAAACGTTTTCTGATTGTGACGTACTTCCGGTTCCCCGCTGGGCGCCGCCTGCGGCTTTTCCATTGAATCTAATTATAACTAGCGCGCTAGCGCATGCGTAGTTTATGTCCCATCTGTCCAAAACTGTTGGACTGTACAGGTCGCATTTTCCGTCGCCCTCGAGCCTGGACTCGTCTCTTATCGCCACGGATCGCCAGCGCTTCCGGTTCGAGCCAGGAGGGAGGGGGAGCAGGGGGACCATCTCTGTTTACACTCAGAGCTGATCACACGGCCAACTAGAGAGGTTGAAACAGCAGTAATTATTAATGGTGCCTTTCTACACAGGTAAGCAAGTAATAATTGTGAGTTTAATAAATCTCTAAGCGCACATGAGCAAAGTTTGAGCTGTTCTCATCTGTGGTGCGTGACGTGGTGTCGTGTGTTGCTGTCAGTCACACAGCTAGCTACTAGCTGTGCTTATGAACGTTGTGGTGTTTCTTTATCTAATGCTTATTACTATTCCTGACTGATATGGCTCTCAACTAGATGTTACAAAAGTGTTTTCTAAACGTTATGTGTTTAATATTATGACTATCAGGTGTTTATGTATTAATATTTTGATTATCAGATGTTCGTGTGTTAATATAATGATTGTCAGTTGTTGTGTTAATGTTATGATTATCAGATGTTCATGTGTTAATGTTATGATTATCAGATGTTCATGTGTTGTGTTAATATTATGAATATCAGATGTTCATGTGTTAATATTATGATTATCAGATGTTCATGTGTTGTGTTAATATTATGAATATCAGATGTTCATGTGTTAATGTTATGATTATCAGATGTTCATGTGTTGTGTTAATATTATGAATATCAGATGTTCATGTGTTAATGTTATGATTATCAGATGTTCATGTTTTTAACTCAAGCTTGTGTACAAAAGTTGAGCTGAAGTCAAACCTGTTAAATATCAGACAATATAAACTTTTATATTCACCAGATGTCTGCTATATCAATCAATCACCTTTATTTTTCCAGGTAGAGTCCGTTGAGATGGAGATCTCTTTTACAAGGGTGACCTGGTCAAGTGGTCAGCAGCACACGTCACATGGTAATTGACAATAAGCATTTGCATTTACCAACAAAGATGGTTTTATGAACCTGTTTGTAGCAGCCCTGAAACATTTTTCTTCCACTGTACAGGAGGACATGGCAGGAGGTGATGATGAGGGGATCCTCTGGTCCAGCCTGGATGTTTCTGAGAAGTGGAATCGGTCGGTTGGAAAATGAAAGGAATTAAATGTCTGGAACACATATTTGAGAGTATAGACTTTATTCCATTTAATAAATTAATAATACAATATGACATTGATAATAAATATTTCCTACAATACCAACAAATTGAGGCTTAATAAAACATTGTTGGAAACACCAACATGTGTGTTAGAGTTTATTAATTTTCAACCACCCAAATTATTATCTAAAATATACAAAAAATTATCTAGAATCGATGACTCGATAGCACTACCTGTTGAAAAATGGGAGTCAGATTTATCAATCAACTTTGAACAAAAAATTTGGTCTCAAGTATGTTCAAATACTTTTAAATTGACTAGAATCTCCAATTTACAATTAATACAATATAAGGTTCTCTATAGAGTACATTATACAGGTCAGCGAATGTTTAAGATGGGCTTTACACCATCTAACAACTGCTCACAGTGCATAAGTAATATACCTGATGATTATATTCACGCACTCTGGTTCTGTCCACCCGTTCAGAGGTTCTGGGTACAGGTATGTGAAGACTTGTCTAAATGTTTGAAATTTAATATCCCACTCTCTCCATCTGTTTGCTTATTGGGTATCTTTGAAGATGTTATACTAGAAAAAAATACATCCTATATGCTTTTCACTGCCTTATGCATCGCAAAGAAAACCATACTCGTAAATTGGAAAAATAAAAATAATCTTAGCATTAATCAGTATAAAAATCTTCTGTTAGATCATATTAGTCTTGAAACAGCANGTAAATCGGGGACTACCTGTATATATATATATATATATATATATATATATATATATATATATATATATATATATATATATATATATATATATTATTATATATATATATATATATATATATATATACGTGCAGGCAGTGGCGGCCGGGTGGACTCCGACTTATGGCAAAATCGACCTGCAAACGGTCCTTAGGTCCGGAACTCTTTCGTAAGTCGAGGGTTTCCTGTATATTCATTATCTATGTTTATAGAAATTTACTGCAAAGTCATGAATATTCTAAGTTCTTTATACATATGTATTTTGTTGTTGTGTTTTGTCATGTTCTTTGCAGGTACTGTATACAGACAGTGATTGGGTGTTTTGCCTTGTGCTCTCTTTGTGTATATTTCTTATATTTTGTAGTCTTACTTTCCGTCTTTCCTTTCTTTCTATCCTATTATCCTATTGTAAAAAAAAATAAAATAAAAAACTCCACTAGATAATTACTAGAATAAATATTTCATAATAATGGTGTGGAGAGAATGGCTGTAAGGGGAGAAGGGAGGCCATCAAAAAATAAAATAATAATAATTGGTGCGAAAACGCTAGCCTGGCCCTCGCCTTCCTGCACAGCTCCGCTCAATTCTCATTTCCCTTCACTGCATCAGTCTGGGACTTCTGCCATAGACAACGATTTCTCCGGTAGATTTTTGACCGGACCAATCAGAGAACAGAAGGGGCGGAGTTTTTGGCCCCTAACCCACGCCCCCACCTGTCCCAGCGCAGCCAGCGAGCAGCCGCATGTTCTCATTCAAAGCGATGCAAAGCGATGCAGGACTGTTTTATATGTGACACAAATGTATTAAATTCCCCTTCTTAATCCCTTATCTGGAGTTTTATTTTTTTTTTTGCCAAAAGTCAAGTGATCGCTCTCCTCCTCCTCTCTCTCCGGCGCCGCGCGGTGCAAAGAATAAGGAAATGACTGAGGTTGTCACGAGAGAATTAAAATAGGGTTTTACGTTGCTGCCCGAGTCCCTGCATATTTTCTGGTCTTCTGGACCAGCGCTACATGGTTTTATTTAATTTTTTTCAAACGTTATAAACACAGAATGCAGGCAGCGAGAGAAAATTCAGCAGGAGGCGGAGCAGATGTCAAGTTCGGCAGAGCTCTGAGGGGGAGGGAGCAGAATGCTTTACCTGTTCAAAATTTTTCTAAGATCCAATGGTTTTGTTCCTCAGGCAGAGGCCACGCCTCCAGCAAGAATCGTTTTTCAATGGAGAAGTCCCAGACCATTGTCTGAAGCGAAGTGAAGGACAAGGGTCTGGTTTTAACCAGGCTACGAAAACGCGAGAATGTACGCGAGAACGTACACTGGGGTGTGGGGCTGAACTGTCTGCGCACATTACGCACGTACGTACAGACGTACGCAGAGCTATACTGGAGCCTTTACAATGCTGTTATTGCTAGTATCACTCAGCCCCTTGTGAACAGCAACAACAACCACTGAAGAATTCATCTAGAGGACCTGACTTAACCTTGTCAGATGACTGATTTAAAATGGAAAAACTAAAAATGTAACGGACAGAAAAATGAAAATACAAAATATGAACATAAAAAGGAGTTCCTAAACATGTAAACTTGGTGTAAGCATTGCTGTTGTGTTTTTAGCCTTTCACACTGACAGGACTCTTGTGTGCTGACCAAAACCAGTCAGAGGAAACCTGAAAAAAGAGGCCCCTTTAGTCAAACACTTTAGTCAGTAATAGGAGTCTTATATTGATTGTGGTCTTTGAAAGGCAAACACTACCGTACTTAGGTTTTGAAGAAGATGATGCTTTAGTAACCAGAACCTTTCTAAGTCCTCCATTTCTGAGATGGTTTTGAGTAAAAAATTTTCCTGACTGTGTTGCTCGTACAGATTTCCTCCCAGTATGAATCCAAGGCTCACCAGGCTTGCTGATTCCTATCTGCTCCAGGTCCGACTCCTTGACGTAATGGAAGTGATCCATGCGGGTAATGTTGAGGCCATCTCGGATGCGTATGTAGAACTTCTCCAACTGGACCTCAGCCAGGAGCTGGTACAGCCACTGAGTGTCCTGGTCCATCAGCATGACCCAGTCCACAAGCCTGCAGGCATGAAGAGGGTTTAAAAACATTAGGACATTGTTGTGACTGTTCTGTGCACCTTTTTGATTCAATGAACTGAACAAAGACTGAGCATTCGAATGACATTTGAGGTGAGGTTCCATGGAAAGAGTATAAATTATTTTTATCCTACCTGTTGTAGATAGCTTTCTGAACAACCCCAGTTGGGGAACTATGGCCTGATTTAACCAAGCTAACAGCTAGTCCAAGTGGAGGCTGCTAACTTAAAACTGAACTGTAAAAATATTAACGTGAACACTATTAACCATCACTGTCAGTTTACATTTCACTGTTACTCCAGCAATAAAGTGTAGTCCTGGAAGTGCTACAGCTAGCTACCATTGTTGGTATTAAAACTGCAACGGGCCATAGAATTCTATTTAAAACAGAGAAATTGCATTTCCTGTGAAAATGCAGTGTGAATGCTTATTGCTGAAGAATCTGTAGCTAAAAACTTGATGAAATGTAGCTGAAACGAAAGAACAGGCCTAAATTATCAGAAGAAGTAGAAAGAATACAAATTTGCTGAATTATGTTCAAATAAGCAGAAATGAGCACAAAAATTAGAAAATTGGCTTAAAAAAGCTGAAATTAGAAGAAAAAAACAGCTGAAAAGTAGCTGAAAAGGCAGAAAAAAAGCTTAAACAACCAGAAAAAGCATAAAGATCTGAAATGAGCTAAAAAAAAAAAAAAAAAAAAAGTGGACTTAGCTGAAAAGCAATAATTGACATAAAAACAGCTAAACAGTATCTGAAAAAGCTGAAACTAGTGCAAAAAAAGCTGAAAGGAGCATAAGCTGAAATTAGCCGAAATTACCACAAAAACAACTTGAATTTATCTGAATCCTGATTACGGTAAATTAGCTTAACATTGCTTAAAAGGTAGCTGAAAAAGGTAGAACAAGCTTAAATGAGCAGAAGAAAACAGAAACAACAGGTTTGCTCAGTTAGGCTGAAAGATGGTGAAATGAGCACAAAAGAGTGGAAATTATCTGAAAAAAAGCATAAATGAGCCAAAAACAGCTGAAAAGTAGCTTGAAAAGTCAGAAAGAAATTTAAATTACGTGAAGGAAGTGGAGTACATTTTTGCTGAATTAGGCTGAAAATAGTTGAAACGAGTGCAAAAATGTAGAATTGGCTGAAAAGGCTAAAATTAGCATAAAACAGCTAAATAGTAGCTGAAATAGCAGAAAAAGCGGAAACTTACAGAATAAATCTGAAAGGATCACAAAACAGCTGAAATAAGCTGTAAGTAGGTGATTTTTTTTAAAATTTGCACATAGCTGAAGTAGGGGTGGGCGATGTATCGAATATACTCGATGTATCGCGAGTTTTTCAATGTACGATGGTTAAAATGGCTATATCGTCTATATTGAGAATCCTCCTGCTGTCTGTTTTCTCCCACACGCCCCCCTCCTTCTCCTTCACTGAACACAGACCCAGCCCCTCCTTCCTGCCTGCAGGAGGGCGGAGTCGCGGAGACTTTCAGCACAAGTAAACACGGCAGATATGAAGAGAGCCGCTAGCTGCTGAGGGGGAAAAACAATGTTCTTTCTGAGCTAGTTTGGATTTAAATTGTCAGATGAGGGCAGAAAAAATATTTTTGTAGACGATGCTGAAAATAATCCCGACGAAAGGTCGGAACTACAAATCTTTTTCACCATTTAAACAGCGGAGTGGAGCATGAACCGTGAAACGGCAGAACCGAGTGTTTTTACAGCCTGCTGCTTCCTTAAAACAAACCACGGGTCCGAGCTCATTAAAGGCTGAGTTAGACTCGCGCTTTGGTCCGCAGGCTGGAGCGCGCGCGCCGCGCGTGCACTCAGCCGTGCGGCGAAATGCGTTTACAGTGTCGCCTCTGTGTTTATGGTTGACGCACGGCGGCGCATGGCAAAGTGCTGTTCTTTTACGGACCAGCAGGAGGCAGTACCCTCTAAAACCTGTGCATATGTTGCAAGAAAGGTGTAGAAGAAGAAATCTACCGTAGAAGAAGAACTGTTTGAAATCACACAACAAAAACAAATAGCTTTCCGCTCGCGTGCTGAACTGTTGTCTTTATTTGCGGTTTTAATGCATGGAGTCAGCGGAGGAGAAAGCGATCACGTGACTTTTGGCGAAAAAACAAAAGAAAAGTCCGACTCCAGATCAGGAATGAAGGAGAATTTAATACATTTTGTGTCACAAAACATTCCTCCATGCGTCGCGACTCCGTCTCCACGACCACAGCGGCGCAAACAGCTGCAGGCTCCGGCGTGAAGAGGGTGAAGGCTGTCGGGTGTGGACCTGTCAATCAAATCGTAGCGCCCACCGCGCGCGCATAGGCTTGCAGAGTTTCAAAAATTCAGAGGTGCACGACACGCGCTAATCCCACGCGCGGGGCCAACGCGCAGGGGCGGGGACTGTGAAATTGCGTCACTTTTGGAGCGCGCACCCTCGCGCGCTGCGCGACGCGTCAAGTATGAATCTAGCTTTAGCTGTGCGTGCACCACAGAGCTTTACTGTATGAGAGGAGCAGAGAGAGGTGGAGACAATAATAAATCAGCAGTTTATCATATCGCTAAAGATACGGTCCTTAGCGGCTAACAAGATGGCTAACGCTTTAGCCGTCTTCTTCCACAGCTGAGACTGACCGTGTCTTTAGCGATATGATAAACTGCTGATTTAATAATGTCTCCGCCTCTCGGTTCACGTTTCTGAGTGGAGGCTCACATTTACTGCAGTTCACAAACACACTGACTAAAGTGAAAGCACCTTTCTATCTTATCAAGACACTCAAAGCTCTTTAAAACACAATCTGTGTCCTCATTTACCCATTCATACAGCACTCTACTAGAACTGTACAAAGAATAATCAGTACTTTATCACATTCATACACTGATGGGACACACATCAGAGGCAATGAGGGGTTCAGTGTTGCCCACTGCCCAGGAACACTTCAGCATGTGACTGCTGGTGGAATTGAACTCCCAGCTCTCCCATTGGAGGAGACTGCTCTAGCCTCTCAGCCACAGCTGCCCTCAGCTGAAGAGGACTATTATTTAATAGGTGTAAATAAATGTCTAAAAAATAAAGTAATGTATGTAAATAGTTCATTTTTTAGACATTTATTTTGTAGAGTTACAGCTGTTTGTTAATAAATGTTGCTGTGTGACAACTGGGACAAAGCTTTGACTCAGAAATATATTTTTGTTATTCTTTTATGGAAAGAAAATTATATCGAGATGTATATCGTATATCGCGATATATCACAACAATATCGAGATATGAATTTTTGTCCATATCGCCCAGCCCTAAGAAGAAGCTGAAGCAGAACAAAATGTGAAAGGAACAGTAAAAGGTTGTAAACAGATCTAAAAATTTGAAGGATGGAAAATGAGCTCAGTTTATTTTCATTGAGGCAGAAAGCTGCACCAATACCAAAATTCAGAGCACCTATCTCCTGAACGAGCTGAATGTTTTGAGAAGCTTCAATGCTTCATAAGCATTCATACAATAACCGTTATAATGCCAAATTATCTTGAATGTAGAGAGGGTTGAATATGAATCAGCATTCACACAAACTGCTGTGGAATTTTTGAGATTGGAGTTGTAGCTCTCCACTTCAGCGTTGGCCCCCCTCAGACTAGCCATTAGCTTGTCAAGCTGGTCAGAATTCACCACTGAATTGTTCAAATTGCTCTCAGTCACTTTATAGCGGGCCATAGTGAGTCAGGGAGGTTTTAGTTTTAACTCATATTTAATATCTAGAGTCCTACAAACCTGTCACGAGCCAGTAAGAGTATACAGAAGTGTTACACGACATCGAGCCAGTAAAAGTACAGAAGTGGTACACGACATTGAGACAGTAAAAGTACAGAAGTGGTACACGACATTGAGCTAGTAAAAGTACAGAAGTGTTACACAACATTGAGCCAGTAAAAGCACAGAAGTGGTACACGACATTGAGCTAGTAAAAGTACAGAAGTGTTACACAACATTGAGCCAGTAAAAGTACAGAAGTGGTACACAACATTGAGCCAGTAAAAGTACAGACGTGTTACACAACATTGAGCCAGTAAAAGCACAGAAGTGGTACACGACATTGAGCTAGTAAAAGTACAGAAGTGTTACACGACATTGAGCTAGTAAAAGTACAGAAGTCGTACGCGACATCGAGCCAGTAAAAGTACAGAAGTGTTACACAACATTGAGCCAGTAAAAGCACAGAAGTGGTACACGACATTGAGCTAGTAAAAGTACAGAAGTGGTACACAACATCGAGCCAGTAAAAGTACAGAAGTGGTACACGACATCTGAGCCAGTAAAAGTACAGAAGTGGTACACGACATCGAGCCAGTAAAAGTACAGAAGTGGTACACGACATCGAGCCAGTAAAAGTACAGAAGTGGTACACGACATCGAGCCAGTAAAAGTACAGAAGTGTTACACGACATTGAGCCAGTAAAAGTACAGAAGTGTTACATGACATTGGTAGATATAAAGACTAGAATACAGTCTGGGCCAACCTGGCAGGCTAATGTGAACGTCTTTCACTCATTACTGTGATTGTTGGATTTGTTGAAAATGTCTATAATGATCTAGTCTCTTACACTGACCAAACTGTGTCACGTAAGAAATTATTACAACAATGTGAAGTGAAACTACCGTATGTGTAAAACTTTTGTTGTCGGCTCTTTTGTTCGTTTTTGTTTCTATATTCGGTTTCCCGTTATGTAGTTTGTTGCTGTGTGCTTGGTCTGTAAGTCCCTGTACAGCATTTTGGTGTGCACTGTCACTGTTTAAAGTGCTTTATAAATAAAGTGGTATGGTTTGGTATGGTAAGTCTAATCATGAAACTAGTTGTGAAAAACTGTGCCATGTATTAGTCACAGTCATGACAAATTACCTACTAACTTTGAGTAATACTGTACGTTGGTATCAATTAAAAGTTGTGTCATATTGTGACAGCTGCAGTCCATGATTGTGTGAATACAGAACAAAAGAAATAAACACATTTATGTCAGAGTTATGGAGACAGATGAGGTTATTTACATTTTCTCAGCCCAAATCAGCTAAATGATGTTGTCCATCATGTTTTCCAGCATATCTTCCTGCTGTTTATTTATGCGAAACCTGACAGTGAATACTTGACACAAATTTATGAAATACCGTTTAAGTACCGTATTTTTTGTCGTATAGGTCGCACCTTTTTGCATAAATTTGCAAGTCCTGTGACTTATACACCAAAGCGACTAATATATGTTTTTTCCCCATATTTATAACAATTAGCGTGGTGTAGTGGTAATGGCAGTCGTCTCCCGATTGGAAAGTTGGCGGTTCGACTCCCGGGACCCGCACCATGTGTCGTTGTGTCCTTGGGCAAGACACTTAACCCTGAGTTGCTCCCGGTAGGACTGGAAAGCACCTTGCATGGTAGTCTGCCGCCACCGGTTTATGAATGTGTGTAGCATTCAATATATGTGTAGCACTTTGAGATTTTCAGTAGGGCTGGGCGATATGAGGAAAATATTATATCGCGATATTTTTTGGCTATATCACGATACACGATATATATCGCGATATCTCCAAAATCAATGAAAAAATGATTCAAAATTGATTAAAAAATGTCAACACTAAATTTGAACAAACTTAAATATTTTATTTTAACCATCAATTGCACACATAAATAAAAAGTACTTCAAGCAAAAAGGAAGAATACATAATTTAAACTTAAAAAGGTGCTCTTGTGCTTTTAACATTAAAAAAATATTAAATCAAAACAATTAAGGCCTTTAAAATACAAAAACAAAAGTGTAAACAGTGGCCATAAAATTTACTGACCCAGAACAGTCACAGGTAACAACTCTCAACTATTTGCATGTGCTAGTAATTTTTAACAACAAACCACAAAATGTGCACAAGTTTCAAACTGTGCCAAGTTCAGGCAATGTCTGCAAAACCTCTGAACAAGAACAGATTTATCACAGTGAGCCTCTGTGTACTGTATCCGGTTTTATTGTGAAAGGGTCAGGGGTTGTTTCCGGATTCACGAAGACGTTCTCTAAAGTTGCTCTACAAAGTGTCGCATTGAATCCTTGTGTAAAACACGACAGCCTCCACTCAGAAACGTGAACCGAGAGGTGGAGACATTATTAAATCAGCTGTATCGCTAAAGACACGGTCAGTCTCAGCTGTGGAAGAAGACGGCTAACGCGTTAGCCATCTTGTTAGCCGCTAAGGACCGTGTCTTTAGCGATAATGATAAAATGCTGATTTATTAATGTCTCCACCTCTCTCTGCGGTGCACGCATGACTAAGCTCAGACCCGTGGTTTGTTTTAAGGAAGCAGCAGCTGTAAAAACACTTGGTTCTGCCGTTCATGCTCCACTCCGCTGTTTAAATGGTGAAAAAGATTCGTAGTTCAGACCTTTCTTCGGGACTATTTTCAGCATCGTCTACAAAAACATTTTTTATGCCCTCATCTGACAATTTAATCCAAACTAGCTCAGAACATTGTTTTCCCCCCTCAGCAGCGTGCAGCGCTCTTCATATCTGCCGTGTTTACATGTTGTGCTGAAAGTCTCGCGCGCGGCTCCTGCAGCCTGCAGGAAGGAGGGGGGCGAGTGGGGGCCCGCGCGACAGCAGGAGGATCCTCGATATACACGATATAGCCCTTTTAACCATCGTACATTTAAAATATCGCGATACATCGAGTATATTCGATATATCGCCCACCCCTAATTTTCAGTAATGAAAAGTGCGTTATAAATTGAATTAATTATTATTATTATTAATTGTTGGCTGAGATCTGACAATTTCATTCATTCTGACAAGGAAAATATTGAACACTACCATTTTCAGCCACTAGAGGGCCCTCAAGCAATATGGCAAGCCAAGTGTCTCATTGATGCCGGGTTCCCACCGAACGCGTCTTGAGCATCAAAAACGCTCTCAACGTGCTGTGTTTGCTGCTTGTCAACAGATGTCTGTTCACACCGAAGACGCGCAGTGGGAGGAGCGTCTTGGTCCTTTTCCGGTCGGGTTTGTTTTGTTTTTTGTACACCGGGCAGATAAAACCAGCTGTACGTGAGCCTCGTTACTACTTGAGTGGGGTTTCTACGAGCCGAACTGCAGCTCCGAAAGTCTTTGTTGAGATTAAAACGTTTTTTTTATTTTTATGTTTGGGATGATCGTACGCTCGAGCGGACAGCGGCAACTGTAAAAATGCCAAGTTTCTTACCGGAGGCTGGTTTCTTCATGGAGGCTCGTTGGGCTAAGTTTGAAAAGTCCAAAAAAAGTCCTGTCGTCGTTGCGTCATCACATAGCAGAGTCTCTTCCGATTGGTTGCTGCGACGCGGCGAGCAGCCAAAGTTCAATTATTTGAACTCCGGCAGCGGCTGCTCTGGACGCTCCGCGTGCGCGGAAAAGAACTGCTGCGCTCTGCAGCGCTGCTTGAACTGCTCAAAACGCGCCGCGTCACGCTTCGTCGCTCCTCCACATAGACTTTGCATGTAAACCGGCTGCTTCCGCTGCTCGAAACGCGTTTGGTGGGTAGCCGGCATAATAGGTAAAAGTGGAAGTTAATGAGACACTTGGCTTGCCATAATGCCACCTTCGTCTTGCTCCAGAACTGGAGAAAACGTCAAATCATCTGCATTTCGTTTCAGCATTTAGCTGTACCTAATCATTAAAAACAAAATTCATGCATAATTTTTTTGGGGGGGGGGGGGATGCTGTTTGCTAGTTTGAGCTAGCTAAACGGATAATCAAAGTGTTTAGCCCCAACGCCAAGTTAGCTGTTTTGCTAAAAACAAACAAACAAAAATGAATTAACAGAAAAGTTCATAAAAAGTTTCTGCTCATTACAATATTTGGCTTTTCCTTATTATATTATAGTACTTGATTTATCAAAAAATTTAATAAAACAGTTTATCTTTTGCTAAACTATTTTGAGTTAGCTAAATTGTTACCATTTAGCCAAAAATGTTTTAGCCCTGAAGCTAACAGTTAACTCTACTGTACTGTATTAGCAAAAACTTTTTTTTTAAATTAAAGGGATTGTGACATGATTTTTTTACTATTCATAAAATTGCTCAAAATATATATATTTTATCATTTAAATATGTTTGTTTTTGCAAACAAAATGATAAATCACTTTAATTTTGCTTTAAAAGTGATTTTGAACTTCAAGCCGTGTTTAATCATGGGAAATCCCATTACACACGAACGCACCATCTGTGATGTCACACCGGGCAGAGCTCTGGGCTTGTCACAGTGCGCAGGTATGAGCAGCTCGACATGAAGGAAGTCTGATACAGCATCAGACCTAAATTAGATCCTGTTGTTTCTTGTTCCATCACCCAAACAATTTTCTGCTTCCCAAAATGAAGACAAATAGCTCAAATCTTCACATAGATTGCTAAATTCGTCCAGTTTTAAATTGTCCGCTATTAAAGACACCACAGCCCTCTGCCCAGTGTGACATCACATATGGTGCGTTCGAGTGTAATCGGATTTCCCATGATTAAACACGGCTTGAAGTTCAAAATCACTTTTAAAGCAAAATTAAAGTGATTTATCATTTTGTTTGCAAAAACAAACATATTTAAATGATAAAATATATATATTTTGAGCAATTTTATGAATAGTAAAAAAATCATGTCACAATCCCTTTAAACACAAACAGTTAGGAGGTTTCTGTTTAGTGTTTAACTGTACAAAAAAGTTTGAAATATTATCAAATGATTTCATAATTTTCTTAAAACTGTTTTTATATTGTGCTGAAGTATTCTCAATTAATTAAACTTACCTCTCATTAAACAAACACATTTTACTAGGGTTGCACCAATTGCATTTTTTTGCCACCAATTTCTACAAAGTCTGACATGCCGATTCCGATTTTGGCCGATACCAATTTAGTTTTATAAGCAACAATGTTAGATGTTGTAAGGTCACAATGTGCCTTCAAATTTAAATCTTATTTTGTTGAAAAAC
>JBBPBX010043283.1:5628-16924 GCA_038048925.1 Garcialebias charrua | reverse complement strand
CAAATAGAACATTTATTTAAAACAATAATTTTAAACTGAAAACATTAAACAATGTAAACAAATGGAACATTTATTTAAAACAAAAATTTTAGGTTCCTTATTGTATCATATTTTTTGCATCGTTTGATATTTATACCAAAAATAGGAACAAGTTATACAGGAGTGCATAAAATTCTGTAACTTACCAGTATTAGGTTAGCTTAGTTGCCTGGATTTCTCTAAAACAATAAAAACAAAAATCTAGGAACAAATAATTTATCTATCCATCATCTTTACCCACTTCTTCCTTTGTGTCTCGGGGGTCACTGGTGTCCATGTCCAGCCATCACTGTGTGAGAGGCGGGGGACACCTGGACAGGTCTCCAGTCCAGCACAGGCAAATAATTCAAAATATATAAATACAAAAGTGAACAGACTTCAGCCTACCATAGTACATTAACCTTTAACTCAACATAAAATACAGACTTCAGTTTTTTTTAACCATATTAATTCATATTTAGTCAATCTTTAACAAAATTTCAAAACTTGTGCAAACCTGCATCAAAACCTCTTCTGAACTATAATTTATAAACCATAAATTGTATCATTTAGAATTGGCTGCAGGCGATGCGTCTCATCTGGTCTCTCCAACCTGTTAAAAAGACAAATTACATAAGTTTGTTGTATAACTTTACAAGTTTTAGTATAATATGAAGAAAAAAAACAGCTACCTTTGAGCTGCAGCTGCATCCGAACTTCTCCCACATTATTCTTGTTTCTTGCTGGAGCTGTGTGGAGTTTTATCTACGTGAAGGAATAACGTACATTGCTTCCAGCATATTAAAAATAAAACTAAACCCCTCAACTTCCACTGAGCTGTTTGCTCGTAAATCATTTGAGATATAGCAGGAGATGGAGAGAGAAATCTTTGCAGCAAACTTCGTTGGTCGGCTGCTTTCACTTTCATCTTCCGCGCATTTTATCGTATTTCCAAAATACTGTACCATAGTTTTATTTTAAACTTCTTGCAAACAACCGTTCTCTTCTTAAGCTTTGTCTTCCCCAGAACATTGTAGGATCTGAAATTATTTTTAAAGATGGAGCGGGTTGAATCACGCTGTCTCCCTCCTCCATGCTAGCAGGCTCAGTTCAGATAAAGGGAGCTGGTTAACTAGCTTGCTGTACGGTGGCCTACACTGCCAAAGTTCTACGGTGGCCGAACGGACACAAAATGTGATATGTAGTACGCTCAGGAGTAAGAGTGGAAAAAATGTAAAATTAAACATGTTTTAAAATCGATTTTGGGGCTTTTGGAATCTATTCATAATCGCCAGGACTAAGAATCTAGAATCTTTTTAAAAAAAAATTCGATTTTTTTATTTTTTCTGCACCCCCTAGTGTCCACCCCAGAGTTCGTGGATGGCCTCTGCGAGAAGCACCGACAACCTTGCGGCCACAGCTCAAGGCAGCTACCTCAACAATTGAGGTGTGAAACATGACTCAAGACTCAATACCCCCCACCTCAGCTGGGATGCAGTTAAAGCTCTCCCGGTGGTGTGAGTTGAAGATCTCTCTGACGGGATCTTCTGCAAGATGTTCCCAGCAAACCCTCACTACACGTTTGGGTCTATCAGGTCTGTCTGGCATCTTCCCCCACCATCCTGATCCAGCTCACTACCAGGTAGTGATCAGTTGACAGCTCAGCTCCTCTCTTCACCCGAGTGTCTAAAACAAAGGGCCGCAAATCAGATGACACAACTATGAAGTCTATCATCAATCTACGACCTAGGGCGTCCTGGTGCCAAGTGCACTTATGGACACCCTCATGTTCGAACATGGTGTTTGCGATGGACAAACTATGACGAGCACAGAAGTCCAACAACAGAACAGCACTCGGGTTCAGATCAGAGAGGCCGTTCCTCCCAATCACGCCCCTCCAGGTCACACGGTCATTACCCATGTGGGCATTGAAGTCCCCCAGCAGAATAAAGGGGTCCCCAGCTGGCGCACCTTCCAGCACCCCTACCAAGGACTCCAAGAAGGCCGGATACTCTGAGCTGCCGTTTGGTGCATAGGCACAGACAACAGTCAGGGTCCGTCTCCCCACCCGAAGACTAAGGGAAGCCACCCTCTCATCT
Source organism: Garcialebias charrua (assembly GCA_038048925.1). Classification (NCBI taxonomy): domain Eukaryota; kingdom Metazoa; phylum Chordata; class Actinopteri; order Cyprinodontiformes; family Rivulidae; genus Garcialebias; species Garcialebias charrua. The sequence goes on along the minus strand of JBBPBX010043283.1, from coordinate 14,807 downwards.
ACTGGGGAAAACTCCCAACACACAGGCATCAAGTCGGGGGGCTACAAGTAGACCCACACCAGCTCGACGCCTCTCACCATGGGCAACTCCAGAGTGGAATTAAGTCCAGCCCCTCTCAAGGAGATTGGTTCCAGAGCCCACTGTGCGTTGAGGTGAGCCCAACTACCGTATTTTCCGGCCAAAAAGTCGTACCGCCCGATAAGTCGCTTTGTCCAAATATATCTAATAAAGTGGAAAAACCAACGTGTCGCACCTCCGTATACATCGCATCTTTTATGCGTGACTGCTAACGCGTCACCTATGTTACGCGTCACCGCCCTGCTGCATATGGCGGCCACAGGAGCGAGCGAGCACGGAAAGACTTTACAAGCTTAACATGGTAAAAACAATTATTTGTTTGCTGAAAATTATAGCAAAGATGTGTCTGAGCTTAACTTTTCCTTAATAAATTCACGAAATGGTCAAATCAGCTGGATTTTAAAAAGTAGTTTTGCCATGTGCACGCGCGCGGGTGGGACGGCTTCATTTCTTTCAAATTTAGCAAAATAAACACTTAAAAAATATATTTCTTAGCTGACATTATAGCACAAGTGTTCCTGAGCTTAACCGTTCCTTAATAATTTCACGTAATGGTCAAATCTGCTGGATTTAAATTGTTTCACTTTGACATCTTCCAAACGGTCGCACACACTGTGAAAATAAATTATAAATAAATTGAATTGTAGCTCAAAAATCTCCTACAGCTAACAAGTTTGTAAATGTCCACCTAGTAATTACTTTCTGTAAGTTTAAACAAAATCTGTCCTGTGATTCATGAGCTATTTTGCAAAATAGTACCCGTTAAAAACCCGAAGCTACAAGCTAACCGCTACACATCTACGTTGCTAAAACATCGAATTTTAGCTCTAAACATCTCCTACATCTAACAGTTTGTAAATGTCCACCCAGTAATTACTTTCTGTAAGTTTCAACAAAATCTGTCCTGTGGTTTAGTAGTTCATACCTCCAGAGCAGGAGGCCGGGCTGCGACAGAGTAAGTCCGACCAGAGGAGGCTGCCGTTGGACACATGAGCTGGAAATGGTCGGTGGACTCTCTGGAAGTGTCAGAGCTCCAGAGAGCAGGAGGCTGGGCTGCGACGGAGAGAGTCCGACCAGAGGCATCTTCGGTCGGACACATGAGGTGGGAACGGTCGGTGGACCCTAGCGGACAAAAGTGGTACTGCACTATTTTTTTGCCAAAATGAAAAATGGTCATATCTGAGCCAAAAATTGGTCTAAAAATATGGGAAAAAATCCATAAATATGTTGCTTCGCCCCATAAATCACAGGACATGAAAATTACTGGTAGTTAAAAAACTGACTTATAGGCTGGAATATACGGTATATCTAGTCAGTATCTCAACCTCACGCACAAGCTCAGGCTCCTGTCCTTCCCCACCAGAGAGGTCACGTTCCATGTCCCAAGAGCCAGCTTTGGTAAGCTAGGGTCAGAGCACCAAGGTCCCGTTCTTCGGCCACTGCCCATGGCATCACGCACCCGACTTTTATGGCCCTTCCTGCAGGCGGTGGGTCCACAGGAAGGGAAACCAATGCTGCTCCTTCGGGCTGAGCCCGACCGGGCCCCATGGGTAGAGACACGGTCACCAGGCGCTCGCCGACGAGCCTCTCCCCCAGGCCTGGCTCCAGGGTGGGGCCCCGGTAACCCACGTCCGGGCAGGGACACAGAGTTCCTTGTTGTGTCATGTCCATAAAAATCTTCTGGATCACTCTTTGGCCTGTCGCCTAGAACCAATCTGCCTTTGTAGACCCTACCAGGGACAATAATTGCCCCCGACAGCATAGCTCCTAGGATCATTCAGGCAAAGGTGGCCATTCATGTCAGTATTCTTAAAGTCTTTGGACTGACATCACAAAGTGGATTAATCTAAAACTCAATATTCCTTCATTTGATACTGTTGCCATTTTATTTTATGTAGACAACTATTAAGCTCAGCTTACTCAGATGCCATAAATATAGTTGTCCTTATAGCAAAGTACCACATTCATTGTAAGTGGTGGGATAATAAGCCCCCCTTCCCATGTTTCATGAACAAATTCAAGTCCTACTATTCTTCATTAAGTAGATGAAAAAACTGAAAAACTGCTGGAACCATCTCACAACAGTTATCTCAAGGTACAAACAATGGGGAGATCGGTCCTTTTCTGTTGCCGGCCCAAAAGCCTGGAACAGCCTCCCCCTTGAGCTGCGTGCCACCTCTGATCTGACTCTGTTCAAAACCAGACTGAAGACCCACTTGTTCAAAAAAGCTTTCAGTGTGTAACTTTTATTACTTTTGGTATTTTAGTATGTAGCATTTTTATTTCCATTGCCTTCTTTTATTGCTGTTGTTTTTTATTCTATTTTCATTGATTTATTGTTCCAGTTTATTCATCTTTTTATCCTGTTAAGCACCTTGGTCAATGCAAGGCATTGTAGGAAGGTGCTATACAAATAAAGTTTATTATTTATTATTATTTATTATCTAAAAACTTGTTTTACGTTTCTAATATTGTCCTTCTCCTTTGTGTACTTTTAATTCATTGTAATAATATAATAATAATAATAATAATAATAAATAATAAACTTTATTTGTATAGCACCTTCCTACAATGCCTTGCATTGACCAAGGTGCTTAACAGGATAAAAAGATGAATAAGCTGGAACAATAAATCAATGAAAATAGAATAAGAAACAACAGCAATAAAAGAAGGCAATGGAAATAAAAAATGCTACATACTAAAATACCAAAAGTAGTAAAAGTTACACACTGAAAGCTTTTTTGAACAAGTGGGTCTTCAGTCTGGTTTTGAACAGAGTCAGATCAGATTGTATTTTGATATATATATATATTTCTCAACTTTCATGATTTTGTAAACTGCCCCCTAGCTTGTAAACTGTAGTTATGACACCCTTCATGAGAGTTTGTATATCTTTTCTCTTATCTGGTGTTCTGTAGTCCTGTTTAAAAAAAAAAAAAAAACGTTTCTCTAGGAACTTGCTAGTTGAAGCTATTTTAGACACTCTGCTGCCACCTGCTGGTTAGAAGTTGTAACAACATCCTTATTTTCTTCTTCTTTCGGCTGTTCCCTTTTCAGGGGTCGCCACAGCGAGTCATCCTCCTCCACCTCACTCTGTCCTCTGCATCCTCTGTCCTCACTCCAACTACTGTACCTTCATGTCCTCTCTAACTGCATCCATATATCTCCTCTTTGTCTTTCCTGGCAGTTGCACTTCTAACATCCTTCTACCAATATACCCACTGTCCCTTCTCTGGACATATCCAAACCATCTCAGTCTGGCCTACCTAACTTTATCTCCCAGTTATTCAACCTGTGCTGTACCTCTGATCAGGGTTTCTGCGGGGTCCTAAAAAGTCTAAAATTTCAAAATCTCGATTTTAGGCCTTAAAAAAAGTCTTAAATTTGCTGAATTATTGCGTTGAAGTCTTAATTTTTTTTGAAGAGGTCTTAATTTCGTGCGCCGTCGTAATCCTGCCTCAAGCGCAAAAAAAAAGCTTCCTACGTGAGCTACGTGACAAACATGCAACGTATTGCAGCCAATCAGTTTTTGTGAGAGTCCATGACAGGTGATCGTCGGTGGGCAAGAATAAAAGAAGACGACGACATCAATAAATAAGACGGCGTGCTGTTGCTAACATGGGGAAATGCAAATTTAACAACACTTGGCTTGATAGGGATGAGTTTAAGGTTTGGTTAAAGTCTTTGCCAAACAGCGACTTTGAGGCCTACTGCTGCTTATGTAGAAGAAACATTAAACTCGGAACGTTGGGTGTACGGGCATTAGTCACATTCAAAAATTGAGAAGCACTTTAGCGCTGTGAAAGGCCTGAGACAGACGACCGCCAATAGCCAGTTCTGCTGCTCCAGTTCCAGCACCAGTTCTGCTGCTCCAGTTCCAGCACTAGCACTGGTTCATCTACTCTGCCTCAGAGAGACAACGGCTCAGCAGCTCCTGTTAGCGACCTTCGTGTTGTCTTCGGGTCAGAGGCTACATTACGAGTGGATGTTCTCTGGATTCTCCACGTGATAACTAAACATCACTCATACAGCGCAAATCAAGATATTGGAGACTTGTTTCAAACTATGTTTCCAGACTCGGACATCGCCAAATCATTTGTGTGGAAAAGATAAAACTGCATACATTACCTGCTTTGGACTAGCAGACTTTATAAAAAGATAACTAATTTCCAGAGTGACTGGACCGTTTGTGCTCATGTTCGATGAAAGCCTGAATCAAACCACCAAAACCAAGCAGCTGGACCTACACCTTCGTTTTTGGGAGGAGGGACAGGTACAGTCCAGATACCTGGGATCCCAGTTCATGGGGCATTCAACAGCTAATAACTTAATGAAGCATGTAAAAGTAAGTAAATGTTTTATTATAACAAACATGTTTATATGAAAGCTTTAGTTTTCAGATGCAAATTTAATAAACCTGTTTAGGCTATATATTTCTGTAAATGTGTTTTATAAGTAAATTAGTACTAACTTATATATGTGTTGTGTTGACATAAGTTGTTGTTTGAGGACTCAGTATTGATTTTGTTTGAATTTAACTTTTTGAGGAAAAAGGGAGCAGATATAATTGCATATTTTCTTTCTGCTTCTTTTAATTTCATTTATGACTCGTTTTTTTTTTTGTTTTAACCATAATACGTAATTGGATATTTTGTTTGGTTTAATGAATGAATGAATATAATTTAGGCCTGTGTCCGAGTCAAAATAAGACTGAATACAATGTCTGAAGTCTCATATATGGGGCGGCCATGGTGTAGTGGTAATGGCAGTCGTCCCCCGATCGGAAGGTTGGAGGTTCGAATCCCGCGTCCGCCCACCATGTGTCGTTGTATCCCTGGGCAAGACACTTAACCCCGAGTTGCTCCCGGTAGGTCTGGATGGCGCCTTGCAAGGCAGGCTACCACTATCGGTGTATGAATGGGTGGATGGCTGGTATTGTAAAGCGCTTTGGGGCTCCTCACAGGGGGCTGGAAAGCGCTATATAAATAAGCTCCATTTACCATCTTTGTTTTTGTCTTTCCCTCAGGAGTGTGTGGACCCTCTTGACCTAAGGAGACGTGTGCATTTCAATGGATGGGCCCAATGTCAATTTTAAATGTTTTGAACTCTTCCAACAAGAACATGCAGAAATGTACGATGGTACTGTACTCAACTTATTGCTGTGGGGAGCTGTGGACTCCACACATTACACAATGCAGTCAAAAGTGGCTTTTTTTTTTCTTCTTTCATTCAACCTTTATTTATGCAGGCTAGCCTCGTTGAGCCACTGGGACTCATTTACAAGAGGGACCTGTCTCACTCACACCCAGGGTCAATTTAGAGTTACCAATCAGCCTAACATGCATGTTTTTGNCCAATCAGTTTTCGTGAGAGTCCAAGACGACGACATCAATAACAACAGCACAAGAAGAAGACGGCGTGCTGTTGCTAACATGGGGCTCAGCAACTCCTGTTAGTGACCTTCGTGTTGTCTTCGGGTCAGAGGCTACATTACGAGCGGAGGTTCTCTGGATTCTACACGTGATAACTAAACATCACTCATACAGCGCAAATGAAGACATTCGAGACTTGTTTCAGACTATGTTTCCAGACTCTGACATCGCCAAATAATTAAAGTGTGGAAAAGATAAAACTGCATACATTACCCGCTTTGGACTAGCAGACTTTATAAAAGAGAACTAATTTCCAAAGTGACTGGACCGTTTGTGCTCATGTTCGATGAAAGCCTGAATCGAACCACCAAAACCAAGCAGCTGGACCTACACCTTCATTTTTGGGAGGGGGACAGGTACAGTCCAGATACCTGGGATCCCAGTTCATGGGGCATTCAACAGCTAATAACTTAATGAAGCATGTAAAAGTAAGTAAACGTTTTATTTTAACAAACATGATTATATGACAGCTTTAGTTTTCAGATGCAAATTTGATCAACCTGTTTAGGCTATATATTTCTGTAAATGTGTTTTATAAGTATATTAGTACTAACTTATATATGTGTGTGTTGACATAAGTTGTTGTTTGAGGACTCTGTATTGATTTTGTTTGAATTTTTTATAATTCATGGTAATTTCATTTTCTTTTGTTAGAGTCTACTCAGACGCTTCAGGTCCTCCAAGATATCTCCACACTGCAGCTCATCAAACTGGATGTAGCTGAAAAGAAGAACTGGCTCCAACCAAAGGACAGTGACATCAGGTTGGGTGCAGAATCCATCATAAAGGTTAGTGTGATAATTTAGAAATATATGCCTATGGAGGACATTCTTGCTAAGGGAGAGGAGCTCAAGATTTATGTAGTCCACATACAAGCATCTTCAACCTCATGGCTAGATGTTTTTGTTCTCCATTATCAACAACACTGCATGTAAAATGTGTTTGTTTTGTTTTTTGAATAAAGTTACTTTTCTAATAATTTTGTAATTATGCATTTCTTCTGTACATTTCTGCCGTGTACAGTACATATGTTGTGAATAGGTCTTAAATTTGATTCATACTGGTCTTTAAAAGACTTAAAAAGTCTTAAATTTGAGTTGTTGAAACCTGCAGAAACCCTGATAAAGGATGCGTACAAATTTTAAAATAAAATTAAACAGCAAACTCATTGTAAGCTAAGTCAACAAAAAACTTTCTTTAATCTCTATCCTGAATCATGTTCAGCACGGTGGCACAACTGGTAGAGCTGCTGCCTCTCAGCGAGCAGGTCACCGGTTCAAATCCCGGTCCGGGGGCCTTTCTGGGTGGAGTTTGCATGTTCTCTCCGTGCGTGCGTGGGTTTTCTCCGGGTGCTCCGGTTTCATCCCACAGTCCAAAAAAAACATGCATGTTAGGCTGATTGGTAACCCTAAATTGACCCTGGGTGTGAGTGAAACAGGTCCCTCTTGTAAATGAGTCCCCGTGGCTCAACGAGGCTAGCCTGTATATATAAAGGTTGAATGAATGAATGTTTTAGGTCTGTGCTCTTTCTCCCATTCTTTATTATATATTTTCCCATATTTCCCCCACTTATTGGAGTTCATTTTAGCATGGTTGTGTCACGCTAAATAAAGAACAAAGAATAGCAAGCCCAAATAAGCGACTTCACATCCAGAACAAGCCCAAGAAACCACGACAAGTGACTCACCAAAATTATAAGCGCCTTCTGAAAATGGCAAGCCCAAAGTTGCTTATAATAAGCGGACTTGACAACTATGGGTGTACCCCGCCCCTCGCACAGGATTGCGCGCCCCCGTGACCAAAAATGGAAGAAGCGGGTAAAAGATAATGGATGGATGATTTTAGTTGCAGTTTCACGGATTAAAGTTTCTGTCCCTGGGATGGATTTCTGTCATTCTGAAAGTTTTTCTTTTCTGTTAGGTGATAAAGATATCAGTGATGTCAGATATCAGTAAAATATACATGTATTGTAAATGCACAAAAAATATGAAAAGTAAAAATAAAGGATATAGGAATTGAAAGAATAGGGTTATATAATGAATAAAATATATAATTTATAAATCAAGTACAAACCGGATTCCAAAAAAAGTTGGGAGCAGACACTAAACAAATTGTGAATAAAAACTGAATGCAATGATGTGGAGGTGCCAACATCTAATATTTTATTCAGAATAGAACACAAATCACAGATCAATAGTTTAAATTGAGAGAATGTATCATGTTAAAGAGGGACTTACCTCACTGTTCTACCATAGCTCCGCCCCAAGACAAGATTTGAAAAATGCAACAAAGTTGGTGTGTCAACAGACATGGGTGGGGGGGTGAGTGAGGAGGTGTAGCCAGGACGAGAGACCGTTATTGTTTTTTATGCTAAAATTACATTAGTAATAAACAACTTAAAACAAGCAACAACAAAAAATTATTATGTAGATGTATTATCTATTCTCACCTGATCTATCCGAAACAAAAGGCTTAAAAAAAGAGAAAATAATACCACAAGGTATGCCGTGACCGGGGATCAATCCCGGGTCTTTTGGGTTCCAAACTGACTCTCCTGCCTCTGCCCCAGCTTGGCATTCATGCATCACTAGTCCATCGCAGAATAAGAAAACAAATACAACCAAATACTTTTAGAACGCTGGAGTTCAATTAATAGATTTTGATGAAGTGAAAAGTATTCTTAAAATAAATAAGTTGCTAATCTGAAAATTATATCGATCAGTGGTGCTTGTACAGACTGTCGCACCGCGAGGGAGTGTGTGAGAGTGCGCGCAGACAGAAAGGAAAAGTGCAGAGAACGATCTCTGCAAGGGGAATGGCTCTGCTTGAACCTTTTATACTAAACCAGCAGAGGCTGTGACGAAAGCGTGAGAAAACACGTCACCGTGAGAATCGTAGACCAATAAGAAAATTAGGCTGCAGTACCACAGTTCAACCCATAGGATTAGTGAAAACACGTTTTTAGACCAAATATTGCCGATTTAAACAAATACGCACAAAAACATGAAAATTAACACAGACATAGTGCTATACAACATTTTACACACATTCTAGGAAGTTTATCAGCTTAAAAAAAGTTAATTTTGAGGTAAGCACCTCTTTAAGGGAAAAATATGTTGTTTCAAAATTTCATGGCTTCAACAAATCCCAAAAAAGTTGGGACAAGTCCATTTTTACCACTGTGTGGCATCCCTCCTTCTTCTTACAACACTCAACAGACGTCTGGGGACAGAGGAGACCAGTTTCTCAAGTTTAGAAATAGGAATGCTCTCCCATTCATGCCTAATACAGGCCTCTAAAGCCTGGTTTATACTTCTTGTCACACGTCTTTTACCCCCCGTTGAGTGAACCCAGCGATGACGTAATTGCGTGTGTGTCACCGACCGCATTGAGTGTTTATACTTCTAAAAGACGTGGGGATAATCCCTCCCTCTTCCCTCCCACTGCATACGTTACGCGCACTCCCACTGCATACGTCGGCGAGTTTCTCTCCTCGGGGGGGTCTCCGCTCGCTTTAAACGTGCATTTTTACGCATAACAGCGGAGTTTTCTTTGTTTTAAAAGCTGTGCGCATGCGCGATCCTCTTCATTTTGTCAACTTTACACGCGCATGCTTTAGCTCCTGTGTGCGCGCGTGTTCGTAAATATATATATATAAAAATATATGTA